>CAJNDV010034894.1:2446-14493 GCA_905221635.1 Symbiodinium sp. CCMP2456 | reverse complement strand
ACGCGATACCTCATGATTGTGAGAGGCATCGAGGTCTGTTCGCATTTAGGGTTTAGGGTTTAGGGTTTGGGGTCCCCCCATACCTCGAGAGATCGCCTGTGTCGGGCGCCCAGCGTAGCTCTTCGCCGAGGCCGCGTGGAGAGCCCAGCACAAGGGCGAACTTGGCGACTTAGAATTTAGGGTTTTGGGTTTATGTATATATATATATATATAGATATAGATATTATATATATATATATATGTATACAGATAGATAGATAGATAGATAGATAGATAGACAGATTAATAGATAGATAGATAGACAGATAGATAGATAGATAGATCGATAGATCGATAGATAGATAGATAGATAGATAGATAGATAGATATAGGTATACATATATATATATATATATTTCTTGTTTGTTTGCTTATCTATTTATATTGTGTGTATATATTATACACAAGGTCTAGGGCTGATGGTTGTGGGCTTAAGGGTACACTTTAGGGGCCTTAAAACGATTAGGGGTTCGGGGTGAAAATTGGGGTGCTTCCAAGTTCGGTTTCGGTTCCTGCCCTTCCAGGAAGGAAATCTACAAGGCCGTGACACGTCGCAATATTTAACCCCCGCGACATTGCAACTTCCGAGACGAGAGACGATAAACCTTCCATCAGTCTACCCCGAAATATTTGTAGGTAGATGTGCAGAAATCGACACGCACATGCAGATGACCATACAGGAGATAGCTAGCTAGCTAGGTTCGGTAGGTAGACAGACAGACAGACAGACAGACAAACAGACAAACAGACAGAGACGTGGATGGACAGATAGACAGATGGGTAGGTAGGGGGTCGGTAGGTCGGGAGGTCGGTAGGTCGGTAGGTGGGGAGGTCGGTCGGTAGGTCGGTAGCTAGGTAACTATAGGTAAATAAATATATTGATTGATAGATAGGTAAATAAATAGATATGTAGAGAGATAGACAGACAGAGAGATAAATAGATAGATCTTTCGATCGATCGATAGATGGATAGACAGATAGATAGATAGATAGATAGATAGATAGATAAATAGATAGATGGATAGATGGATAGATGGATAGATGGATAGATAAATAGATAGACAGATAGATAGATAGATTTATTGATAAATACACAGACAGATAGGCAGGCAGACAGGCAGACAGACGGATTGAGCAGCTTCGGGTGCATTGGCGCATGCACAGTTTCTTCCGGTACGACGGATTGAGAGATTGATAAATGCGTAAGTCGATGGACAGATTACAATCGAACCAGACCCACTCTTATAACCCTTGCAAACCCCTCATAGAAAACTCCTCTAGACCCTTTCTTAAACCCTTGCAGAAAAAAGCTTTAGCCCGAAAGGACACTTTCAAAGCCCTCCGAAGGCCATGTTCAGATCAGCTGCTGCGGCGGTTGCAGGTGGCCGAGCTCCTAACTTGGCAAGGGTTTTCTGGGTTTGGGGTTTGCGGTTTCGGGTTTGGGGGTTTAGACCTTGGGGTTTAGGCTTGGGATCTGGAGTTTCGCGCGGACCATAAGGAACCAACACTTTTTGATGGCTTCCTTATGTAGCTGCTTAACAAGTAAGATCTGTTGTGCTAAGGTCAGGTCTGAGAAATAAGGCTCGGGGCCTCAAGGGTCTTTTGAAAACCCTTGAAGGGTGCCATAAAGCTTTAAAGTGGTTCTGTACGAGTTGCTATACGGGTTTCATCAGCACCTCACGGGTCGAAAAGCCTCAAATTCCAAACCCTAAACCCTGAACCCTAAACCCTAAACCCTAACCCTAGTGGCCTCCAGATAGGCGAGCATCTCGCAGTCGTGCGAGAGCTTTCGGAAGCCTCAGACGGGGCGCTGGTTCAGGATTTAGGGTTTAAGGGCTTAGGGTTTAGGGTTTTGGTTTTAGGGGTTCAGGGCTTTGGGGGTTTGGGGTTTTAGGGTTTAGGTGCTCGGGCCCACAGACTCGCCATCTCAAGAAGAATGGTAACAATGTTGTAAACCCACAGTCATCGTGGGAGGCTAGGAGCAGCATCTGTGGCATCTGTGACTGTCCCCGAGAAGAGAAGAGAAGCGGAGAGGAGAGAGGTGGAGGGGAGGGGGGAGAGGTGGAGGGGAGGGGAGGCAAGGGCAGGGAAGGGCAGGGAAGGGAAGCGAAGGGAAGGGAAGAGGAGGGTTACACTGAATCGCAACAGTTTTCGTCATGATCATCTCCGCTGTCAGGCCCAAGCTGAACAGCAGAGCAACAAGAATTCGGGTTTAGGGGTTGCGCCACTCACTGAGCTTCCTCTGCTGGAAATCCCTCGGGCATACCCTCGGGATTCCTGCCGTTTGGGGCGCGGGGCTTAGGGTGGCGACGCTTGCAGCGACTGGAAAGGACTTCTGAAGAAGAGTCTTCTGGTAGGCAGCGGCAGGGCCGACTCCGCTAACCACAAGCTTATGCAAGGCAAAAGCCAAGATGATGAGCAACCCAATGAAGCACCTTGATTATGACAGAGCAATTAACTGGCCAAACAAGAACCTCAGTAGAGGACAACCCGTATGTAAACCAATAGACAATAGAATTCACAGATCACCCCAAACCTGAAACTCAAACCTAAGAAGATGTAGATCACATGCTTGCATCACTAGTTACCATGCGTTTGGGCCCGGAAAACTATTATTGGTTTAGAAAACCCGTAACATCTTCGGACCGACAAAATTGAAACCCGGCTCAGAATCCAAACCCCAAAACCCTAATCCTTACAACCGAGGCTAAGCTAACGGTCAAGCCGTGAGCTGGTGATGAAATCCTCCTTGTTTTCCGAAAGGTCGGACACATCCCGTCGTTTGAGGAAGGCTTCCTCGGCTCAGAAGGAAAGAGCTTAAGGCAATAAGGTCTAAACTTAAGAGTTTGAGGACTTAGGGTAAGGCTTAAAGTTATAGGGTGTTACCTTTTTTTTTTGGTTCGACGGTTCAGGTTTTTAGGGTTTGGGTTTTGGCGTAGGTTGGTGGGGAAAGAGGATTCTGGGCTTTGGGCTTAGGGGATTGGCTGTGTCAGGGTCTGCAACTTTGGATTTCGCGGTAGGTGCACAAGGCTGGCTGCCAGGACAACGGAGGGGGCTCTTCTGATGTTGGGGTTTGCGGTTCGTCGCAGGGATTTCCCCCCGGCGGGTTTTGCTCGCGGTTGGCAATCGATGGGAGGGATTTTTGAAAGCAAAGAACCACTCCCAAAAAACCACCAAGCAGAATTCGAACAAACCTTTAGGGATAGAACTCTGCAGAACCCTTACGAAACCCTTTGAAAGACCGACCAATACTCCCGAAAAGCTGTATGGACCCCATCCCTACACAACGGAAGAGCCGAGGCGCCTGAAGGATCTCCACTGACCCACCATCCACCTGACCATTACTCAAGGAAAAGAGTCTAGAAATTAGGGTTGAAGGTTCAGGGTTTAAGGTTTAGGTAGCACGACGTTAGGAGTCACATCGAAGAAGAATGAGAGGCGTTCTCGCCCTTCACGTTTGCTCATTGTGCTGTTGCAAATCTTCTCTGCGCTGACTTCTCAACTAGTAACTAATCTTCTTTTCTATTTTTCAATGCGCTCATGTGAAGGAAGTGAAGCCTTGCTGAGATTCGAATCATCAGCCAACTCTAAACACCAGTATAAGGGTGTCTCTATTCCGTCTAGAATAGTCTTTTCGTTGCACGAGTCAACACTGCAGCATCATGAACCTGTCGGCACGTGGGCCTGCACAAAGCAACGTTATGTGATTGGTTCTTGTTGAGATGCAAAATTTGCAGTTTCAGAACCTCGATGCACAGGTGGATTGGCGCAGGGCCTGTGTATCCCTGGCCATGCATGAATTTTTGCTCGTGGTGACGATCGGTAACAAAGGTTTATATCCTCGCGGCAGGTATCATGGGCCGGCATTGCTCCTGCAGCACTCCCACTCCGATCGTTGAGAAAACGCTGCGCTGAACAGAACTCACGTAAATCATCCATCATCCGATTGGGCACTGCTGCCACGCGCTGCAAATCGTCTCTACACGGAAGCCACGACCGCAAGACACTCTATCCTGATGAGAGGGGCTTCTCCAGCGGGTAGATGCCCTTTTTCGCATGTTTTTGTCTTGTCCCAAGGATGCATGCCGAAGCTATTGTCCCCTTGTTTTTCGAACTGTTGGCCAAGACTCCGTGCTTCGCCACGAAAGTGCAAGAAGCCACCGGAAACAGCACAGCGGCAGGAAGTTGCGAAGCGCCAGGACGATGCGCGGTTGGACCATGCACGGACTGCCTTTCATGCTCGCAGATAGTGCGCTACTGTCGGGATGCGACGACCACTGGACGCCACTCCTCCTGTGTGGGGTGCATCTTGCCGTGCTCGAGATTCTTTTCCGTTGTGTGGTGATAGACATTGGCCATGCGACAGCAAGACTGTAGTGAAGCTTGCCCCCTGTCCCACGTAAAATACTCTCCGACATACATGGGGAGCTGCAGCTGGAAGGCGGCAGCCCTGAGCAATGGTGTCGTAGATTGAACATCTATCATGCGCCTGGTCGGATGATGAAGGGGATGCGTGTCGACGCTGCGTTCATTCCCGATGAGGATGGCATTGTTCGGCCGAGCAAACACATGCCAAGCTGATGGATCTGCATGGAGATCACGGCTGCTTGCCGCCAGGCCTGACGATGCCAGTTGGTCTTTTAGAGTAGTTCAGTCTTGTTCGCTCTTGCACTAGCTATATGAAAACCTGAATATTGTTCACACCCGAAGCGAGTACACTATTGAGATTTCAGCATGCATCAAACTTTCACACCTTCCACTGCCAACATTGGGTTAAAATTTACCAAAGCTTGAAAGCTAGAAACCATGCAAGTTTTTAACCTTGGAGTTGTGATGGATACAAATAGCTGAAATACTATAATGTTGGAAATTCACCAACCACAGAAATAAGGAAGATTATAACTGAAATTGTAGCAGAATGTCTAAATTGTGCCTCTTTTGTAAGCTATTGAAACTCCAGAAATTCTAGACATTCAGAGGTGTGTAGGAAGCCGTTTAAAAACAGCAGCTTTCGAAAACTGTTTTGGAAATAAAGCTTCTAAGGCTCCAGAATACGCAACACAGGAAAATGGTGAATTGTTCAAGAGCACTTTTCTAAATTTCCAAACTTACGCGGAAGATTGTTGACATTTTTTGTTCACATGTTTTAGGTTTCTAAAGTCAAGTTGCAATGAAAACAAGCGTTGCAGACTCATTGAAACTTAGAAGTTTTGCAAGTTGCTAGAATTCTTGCTTCTCTAGTTGCAAAAATCTAAAACCTTTGAAATTTAGAAATCTCGAACTATTACAAAGGCTTGGGAAGCCTTGAAAACTGCACGAAAAGAAGTTGCAAAGACGCTGGGAAATCTATACTTGTTGGAACATCGAACAGCCTGAAGGAGGTAGGTGCATCTTGGGGTGTGGGGAATTCAGAAACTTCTGAATTTCTAACTTTCTTAGACTTCCCAAAACGCTGCATCTTTGAAACCTTCACATTAAGGACACTTCGAGATTTAGTCCAAAACTGTCTCTTAACTACAGTGTAAAGAAATGTAAAAAGTTAGCAACCCAGAAATTTCGAAATATTTCAATGTTGTTAAAACTTTTACAACTCGAAGCTTCAAGCGCCTCCTAAACTCCACTAAGTTTCTCGAGTTCTAAACGTCAAACACTTCTACCACTTATGTTAAAGGCTTCTGGAGTTGCAGGAAGTTTCGAGATTTCCAGATGTCGAAAACTCCAAAAATTCCTGAGATGATCCAGTCACTGCAATCGGGCCCATGCAAAACGACCCACCCTCCCAGATTGCCACACAACATGCCCAATCCCAGTATCCCAACCCCATGAAGCAACACATGCCCGCTCAAAACGGTCCAAGACGATCCGCGCGTTCGGGAACCAGGCTCTTCAGATGCCGACCGAGCCATCGATCGCCCGGTTCAACTTCTCCGCCTGGCCCAACGCACACACGACAAGGCTGGCAACGGCCACGCCCAATCCATACTCCTGCGTGCTCAGCCCGGCACGAAGTGCTTCATCACTTTGTCCCGGTCGGGCTCTCTGTTCACTACTTTTCCGGACTTCAAGGAACGTGTCTCTCTGGCGTCGCGGCTTTGCTTACAGCTCTTCCTGGTTGTCCTGCTTTCTTGAGCAAGTTCACACAGCACACGAAAAGCTTGCTATAAGCCATGTGCTGAAAGACCCTACAAAACTCTCTTCCAAAACAAATCATGCAACGTGAAAACTCATGCCGACCATGCTGCTGCACAAAGGTTGCTCCAAAACATGCACTCCCAGCTTTAAGAGGCGCATAAGGCCACTCTGGTCCTAAGGTTATTCACTTTCACCAACAAGTTGATCAGGTTGGTCAGCTCCTGACGCGTCCGCTTCACGGCCACGTCGGATCCCCGGAGTCGGGCGCGGTTGTCTTGTGCTGTTTTGATGTCCGACTTCAGTCGGATAATCCGCTTCGCGGAATTTGACCCACTCGCAAACCGAGTTCTGGCTGCACAGCTGCGTGCAGCGCAGTCAACTGCACCTGCCGCTGCTGGGAAGAGCGGGGAGCACGAGGCAGAATGCGCTTCATAGCCTTCTTAGCCTCGGGCCTAGCACGATATGGACGGCCGTGTCAAACAGCCGCTGCGGTCTGAGACACCAGAGCTTGTCCTTGAGTGCCACCCAGTGGCAGCTCCTCCTTGGATTTGGATGGACGCCTGGATGCAACGTTTGTTTGTGAAATTTGGAAACTTTATTTGGCAAAAACGAAATTCTAAGACTCCAACATGTTCCTCAATTGCAAATTTTGGGAGGGTAGAAACAAATTCTGAAAGCTAAATGAAACATAGGAAATGTGAACGAACAGTCTGCAACCAAAAAGCATCACAGGATAGACCCCAACGGTCCTACAGACTTTGGCCTCTGGGGTCTAGGGTGGGCGCAGGACTGTGTGGCTTGGGGGTTTAGGGTTTAGGCTGAAGAAGCACTGTTTCTATATGGCATGAATTCGCTTAGATGCTGCCGAACTGTACGAGGTGTTCGGCTTTGGGATCCATTATAGGGGCGTGCAGAATGGGAGTAGGCTTTTGGCGTCTGTCAATGCATGATGATACAGGGACTACAGAGTTCGGCACAGGGCAGTGCGAGGCCCGCTAGTTATGAGCGGCTTAGGGTTTAGGGCTCAGGGTTATGTCTCGTAAACTTCGGGTAGAGCAATCGTCCTTGCCAACCATCAACTTCGAAACACTACAGATTAAACTGCGGGATAGGTCTTAACCCACATATCATCCACATTTACTGAATCCTACACATCAAGACCCTGAACTCGTAGCCATCATTCCGTAAGCTCGTAACTAAATCCTGAACATCTGCAAACCTTGCATGCACTGGTTGGCGTGCGTGCGTGTCTATACATACATACATATATACATACATACATGCATGCATGCATGCATACATACAAACCTACATACATGCATACATACATAACTACCTACATACCTACCTACATACATACCTACATACACACATACACACATACATACATACATACATACATACATACATACATACATACATACATACATACAGACACACACATATGTTGCTATGGAAACACGACTCCAACCGCAAAAAACTATGCACAAGGCTGCAAAGAAATCCCGACGGACACCACGTGAGACCCTGAGCCCCTGCAAAGCGGCACCGGCACGGTGCACAGCGCAGGCAGAGCAGCGACTGGTTTGCCAGGGCACAGCGCCTGGCCACTGGGGAACAACGGAACCTTAAGCGATAATTTAGAGAACTACCCGTGTGAAAGGAGAAAGAACGCCGGAAGCCGCCTTAGCGTCCTTGCTGAGACTGGCTGGCTTACAGCGCTCGTCCATGGCGCAGGTCTCCTCTCCAGCGGGTTTAGGGTTTCGGGTTTCCTAAATTAAAGGAAACTACGGGTGGGGAGTTTAGGGTATATAGGGCTTCTACAAGGCTTCGATAAGGTATATAGACCTTCTATAAGGCTCCTATAACGGTAACTACCCACCTGAGAATGTCCTAGACTCAACCCTGAACCCTAAACCGTCGACTTTTGGATATTCCAACCCCAAAGGCTGCAGCAAAGCTCTGCAGGAATCTTCAAGCTCTAAAATCTCTAGAGTCCCTCCAAGGAAACCTCGCTGAAATGCTCGTGTACGGTGGCGTCTGAGCCCCAATCCAGCCAAAGGCCTCTCTCAACCCCAAAGCCTAAACCCCAAACCCCTAAATTAACCCTAAACCCTAAAGCCTGAACCCGAAACCCTCAAATTAACCCTACAGCCTAAACCCCTAAAGCCGCCAAAAAAACAAATCCCCAAACCGCGCCTCCGCCTGCTCCGGTCGCCGAGCGGTCTGCAGCTCGTGCAGCAGCAGCTCACGAACCATTTCCGCCTCAGTTTCGGGTTTAGGGCTTCGGGTTTAGGGTTTAGGGTTTCCGGTTTCGGGTTTCGGGTTTCGGGTTTAGGGTTTCGGGTTTAGGGTTTAGGGCTTAGGGCTTCGGGTTCCGGGTTCCGGGTTTAGGGTTTCGGGTGTAGGGTTTCCGGTTTCGGGTTTAGAGTTTAGGGTTTGGGGTTTAAGCCCTGAGCCCTAAACCCTAAACCCTAAACAGTAAGAAGGTTACTAGAATACTACACAGATTACTAGTGCAAGTACAGAATCCTCCGGTTTTTAGGGTTTGGAGCCAAGGTCAAGGCTCATTTAGGCTTTGCAGTCGTGTTAGGGTTTAGGGGTCTGAAGAATTAGCAACGTTATTCGGCTCAGAAGCACCCAGGGTCTTGGGCTTTCCAGCGAGTTCTGGACTCTCCTTGTACCCTCAAACAGGGGTATATGGTCCCAAAATGATGGGTATGTGTGGCGGTTTAGGGTTTTAGGGTTTTAGGGTTTAGTGATTTAGGGCTTTGAGTTTAGGACTCTTTAAGGACAAGGCTCAGGAGTCAATGGTTCTGTGTACGCAGTTTGGGGCTTTAGCATTTGCGGCTTAGGGTATACGTAGTTGGTCTGCTTTTGCCTTCAGACTTCCTAGATTCTAGGTTAGGGTCGTTTTCGTCCCTAAACCCTCAACCCTAGACCCTAAACCCCCGGACCCTAAACCCTAAACCCTCAACCCCAAATCCTAAACCCTAAACGCTAAACCTCAGACCCTAAATCCTCAACCTCAGACCCTATAATTTAGGGTTTCGGCCCGCAGCTGGGATCCATAGACAATAATAGGGCTTCCTTAGTATGGTAACTTGACTGAAGTGCCCCAACATGCACCCAGCAAGCAGGCATGTATCTCTGGTTTTGCATGATATCGTAATCATGGTTCCTAAACCCTAAACCCGTAGAAACCCTAAACCCAACCCTTAAACCCTAAACCCTAAGCCCTTAAACCCCTAAACTCTTGAACCCTGAACCCCTAAACCCTTAAACCCTAAGCGCAGCAAGCCGCTTGTTCCTCCAGGTGCGGTGGCAAGGTTGAAGGTGTCAAGGGTGTCACCTACAAGTTTCGAGATATCAAGCCCCAAACCCTAAACCGAAGGAAAGCAGAAACTCTTGAATCATAGACTGCACCGGCACAACTGCTCATCAGACCAGCGACCGGGCTACCAACAGCAATGACGTGTTTTGCAGGATTACGGTAGCGGCGAAGATGCCGGCTCATTATTTCTGATGTCGACCACTTACCTGTATAATTGCTGGTCTTTTTTCACTGCCTTAAGCTGAGGCAGTTTCAGTTTTATGAGGCTAATGTATACTGCAGCCTTAAGCTGAAACATCCAACAACCCGACATAACACGTACCCTAGAACCGAAGTCGTTATGCGCTTCCCCCGAGCTCGCGGCAGATCTATGGCGACCTCCCACCTAGCAGCGTTGGTCAAGGTGCTAGATAGTCGTGGGTCTTGGTGGTGGCGGTGCCTTGAATCCTAAACCCAAACCCCCAACCCTCAACCCTAAGCCCTGAAACCGCAACCTCTAAAACCCTAAACCCTAAACCCTGAAACCGAAACCCTAAACCCCAAACCCTTCAAACCCTAAAACTGATAAGGGAGTTTCCGAAAATAGGGGGTACCTTATTTTGGGGTCCTTGGGTCCCCTATTTTCGGAAACCCCCAGAAGACCTCAGAAAGTCCAGGCACTGCATCCGGCTTCCAGAAACCCTAAACCAACCCCAAGGCCCTTCTGAGTATAAGATTTAGTATTTAGGATTGGGGGTTTAGGGTTTAAGGTTTAGGATTGGGGATTTAGGGTTTAGGGTAGGGGATTTAGGATTTAGGATGGGGAGTTTAGGGTTTAGGCTTTAGGATTCGGGGTTTAGGGGTTGAGGGTTTAGGATTGGGGATCCAGGTAGCTCAACATTGAGATCCCACCAACCCCAATTCAACTAAACCTAGGACATTTTCAGGTGGGTAGTTACCGTTACAGGAGCCTTATAGAAGGCCTATATACGTTATGGAAGCCTTATAGAAGCCCTATATACCCTAAAACCCGAACTCCCCACCTGTAGTTTCCTTTAACTACAGGGTCTTCGGGGCCTCGCACTGGCATTGGGCCCGACTCGGCCCGACTCATTGAAACGGGGCCCGGCTATGCTGCAGCCTGCAAGTAGGTATGAGTACCCAGACGCTGAAGAACCTACCTTTTTAAGGACTTATATCAGAATATCATAATAAGGAGCCCTAAGAAGGTAGGTTTTTTAGGGTCCAGGTATGTATAGGTATAGGGGTAGATCGAGGAATAAATAGACAGACAGACAGACAGACAGACAGATAGATGGATAGTGAAGCCCTAAAGCCTAAACCCCAAACCGTAGATAGTGGTGAGTCCCGGTTGCAAAGACCCACCCAACAAGGCCCCAACACTTAAACCCTAAACCCGACGGCCCCAAAACCCTCCGCAACCCTAAGCCCCAAGCCCTACTAAGGGTTTAGGGTGCAGGGGCCTTAATAATTAGAATAGGGCTCCTTATTATAGTTATAGTAGAATACACCCCAAACCCTAGTATAATTATCAAGGCCCCTATATTCGGGTCAAGGGGTTTGGGGTCTGAACCCTAAGCCCCGAAAGCTTTGAAAGGCTTATCCAAGGTCCCCGGCTCCTCGGCAGCGGCGCAGTTCCGAAGCGCCTGAGCCGCAAGGCACGAAGCAAATGCTTCGGGTTGCGGGATTTCGGCTTTTTGGGCTTAGTGGCTTAAGGTTACGGCTTTGGGGCAGAGGGTTTCGGAATTGAAGGTTTTTGGGTTTTGGGCTGAGGGAAGCGGGAAGTAGGGTTTAGGGTTTTAGGGCTTACGGCTTGGGGTTTAGGGTTTTGGGGTTCAGGGTTGATTGAGGGTTTAAGGGTTGAGGGGTTTAGCGTTTAAGGGATTTAGGGTTTAGGGTTTAAGGGTTTAGGGGTTTAGGATTTGGGGCTTCGGACTTGGCGTTCGGGAGTTGGGGTTTGGGATTCTAGGCGTGTTTTAGGGTTTCGAACTTTGTGTTTGGGTCGTCTTTCTCCTTAGGATTGTTCGTTACGACATCTTGCATAAGACCCAAAAGCCTAAACCCTGAACGCTAGAACCCTGGACCATAAACCATCAAACCCTGGACCCCAAAACCCCGAACCTTAAATAGGGTTTAGGGTTTAGGGTTTAGGGTTTAGGACCCCTAAACTCTACAAGACACTAAATGTGTGCAAGACCGAACCCTGAACCGTAAACGACTTCTAGGGGTCCCTACAAAAAGCGAAGGCGCCTTGCCAAAGAGGACTGCGTCCAACTCGACGCCGCGCTCCACGCAGTCCTACAGACAGCAAGTCGACGGTTTAGGGTTTAGGGTTACGTTTTAGGCTTTAGGGCTTAGGACGTTAAGCGGAACCCTAAACCCTAAACAGCTACGGCACCACCGAGCTCCCTTACATCCCAGGTAACTCTAGAACTTGGACCCTAGTTCCAACATGCAGATAGCCTCTAATATAGGGGCCAGAATAAGTAAAATAAGTACCAAGACTACTTTGAAGGTTCCATATTAGAATTATAGTATAATA
>CAJNDV010034892.1:7823-22306 GCA_905221635.1 Symbiodinium sp. CCMP2456 | reverse complement strand
AGGGTTTAGGGTTTAGGGTTTATAACAGGGTTTAGGGTTTAGGGTTTAGGGTTTAGGGTTGATAACAGGGTTTAGGGTTTAGGGTTTAGGGTTTATAACAGGGGTTAGGGTTGGGAGTTAAGAACCTTTGAAATTGAACCAAGAAGGCCCCCAAAGCCAAGGGCACGAAGCTCAGGTGCGAAAGCCAAGAAACCAGCCAAGAACCAAAGATCTCGGGTTTGGGCACGTCGAGAATTCGGGATGGTTTAGGGTTTAGGGTTTAGGGTTTAGGATTCATGGGAAGAGGCATTGAAGCCTCTGAGTTGCATCGCGCGTGGAATGCAGGGCCCTGAATAATTGGAATAGGGTTTCGGTGAATGTCGTACTATAATGATAATAAGTTGGACCCCCCAACAAAATGGCATTGGTAAATGTTTAGGCCTCTATATTACGGACTTTTGTTTACAAATGCCCCGATACTGCAAGGTGTTCGGTTTCAGGGTTCAGGGCCTTAAGTTTCGAGGTTCAACGGCATTTCGAACACCGAGGCTTAATTTCAAGCTACCATAGTAAGTAAACCCTACTATTTACTGCAGATCCCTGTTCTGGTAACTTACATTTAACTCTTTATACAAGACTCCAGTTTGTTTGAAGCTCCTGGGACTAGGAGTGCCAGACATGAGGGTGCAGATCAGAAGGATCCTACTGAAAGGGGTCCCGCGTTGTCCCGCTTTTTTACTAGAAGCCCAGTTCAGGGTTTCTCGTCGGCCCCTAGAAACCCTAAAAGGAAAGCCCAAACCTTGGTGTGGTTTTGGAGTGTTGCTCTCAGCCAGGTCACCGCTGGCTGCATGCCGATCTGGGTGCCAGTCGGTGATCAGTCCCTGAGCAAGCAAAGGCTGTAGGGTTTAGGTTTAGGGTCTAGGGGTTTTGCGCCTCAAGGGTTTAGGGTTTCGGGCTTAGGGGTTTAGGGCTTAAGGGGTTTAGGGTTCAGAGTCGTAGGGTTCAGCCGGGCCAGCAAAAGCTTCTACCTGTAGTATCCATTGTAGTTCCCTTTTTGATTAACCAACTTACGTGTGGAATCATAGAAGGTGAACTCAAAAAATGCAATGCAGACTGTAGGTACAGAAAGGGCCTTCGTAGCCCAGGTACCTGGACCATAAGGGATCTATCCTCGGGTCCGAGACCCCTCCGCCCTCTATGATAACCTAAAAACCCCACGATTAAAGCCCAAAAGGGCGTGTTAAGGGCACTGACGAGTTCGGAGCCTTGCTTCGGTTCTTTCCCGCCATCATAGGATTTTGTAGGGGGGAGCTCTGTATGCGGTGACGTTAACTTACATAGAGCCCCTATGGTCCTTGATAGTGGGCATTTGGTGTATAATAGAGGGTAGTTGGGGGGTCTAGGAGGAAGGAACATCAGGACTACTGCAAGGGATTCCACAGGGACTACTATTCCCCCAACACTAAACCCTGAAACCCTAAACCCTGAACCCTGAAACCCTCAACCCTAAACTCTAAACACTATTGCCCACTCCCCTGAAGTAAGAGTAAGTTTCAGACAAAAGGTTGGACAACACCTGGGTAGTAATCTAAATTAGGATCCCTTCTTAAGTTCCCAGAGTAGTACGTCGCTATTTAAAAAAAGACCCTGTAAAAGGGACTCTACTTTGGAGAACTACCCGCATCAAACAAAAAACAAAACAACACCCCGGCCTTGAATATGCGCCCGCGATGCTGCGAAGTCTGAGATTTGGTCATGCTCAAGGTCTCTGCCACCTAGGGTTTAGGGTTTAGGGTTTAGGGGTTTCGGGGTTTGGGGTTTCGGGGTTTGGTGTTTAGGATTTGAGATTGTCGGATTTGGGATTTGAATAATAGGGGTGCAAGGAGCAGTCTCTGGGTGGAAAGCTTAAGCCGCCAGAGAAAGTTGAAGGCCAGGGACAGGGCTTCGACTCAAGATCGCGTCCATGAGTTGGAGTTGGAATTAAACACTGCAATACTAGTGACAGAGAATGACGAATCAGTTTAAAGCTCCAGCTATGGGTTTGTGCAGGGAGGCCCTCTCACGCAGTCTGACCTGCAGCAACACAGCCGTCTACTGCAGAGAAAACCAAGAATCGCAAGAAAAGCATGTGAGCCACGAAGACCATGACGATGGCAACAGTAGAGAAATCTATATTCTGTGGGAACTGTCGGATTATCGGCTACTGGTTGAGGGTTTAGGGTTCAGTGCTGAAGAGGCTTCAGCTGTTATGGAGTAGCAGAAGTAGCCGGGGAGAGGGAGTGGCTGCACCAGTCATGGCAGCAGCGGGACCAGCAGCAGCAGCAACAAGAGCAGCAGCAGTGCAATTACGTCTACTACAGTAGGGTGAAACATGGACACCTTAATAGAGAACCGCTTACAGTCCTTGTAACCTCAAGAACGAAGGCCTTCGACAGAACCTTTACATTGGAAGTCCTTTTAAAATCCAAAAAACACGGGCCTTCGACAAATCCCTAAACTCTATTATAAGCTCTAAAGAAGCTTAGGTGCTTCCAGCCGAATTGCAGAACCCTAAACCCTAAATTCTAAAGAAATGCCGATAGCCTCTACCTTAACCTACCAAAACCTACTTTTTGTAGGTCCTTGTTATACACCCTAATACAGAATTTATAAGGACCCTACAAAAAAGTAGGTTTTGGTGGTTTAGGGTAAACCCTAAACCCCCAAACCCTAAACCCGCGAAGGGCCTTCGAAAGCTCGAGTGCTAGGTCGGGATCGCCCTGGGCCACCTGGCATAACCATCGCTCCTAAGAGGGTTGGGGGTTTGGGGTTTAAGGTTTGGGGTTCGGGGTTTACCTTAACCCACCAGAAACTACTTTTTTGTAGGGCCCCTATAAATCCCATACTAGGGTTTATAATAAGAACCTACAAAAAAAGTGAGTTTTGGTAGGTCAAGGTAGGGTTGAGGGCTTGGGGTATTGGGTTTAGGGCTTTCGGGTGGTTCGCGGCTGGCCTTTTCAATTCGAAGTCTTTCGACTCAGGGTTCGGGGATTTGTGGTAACAGAGCATAGCTAGGTGGGACAGGAATGCGCAGGGTTTAGGGTTTGGGCGTTTACAGCTTCCTAATCTAAAATGCAGCTCAGGGTTTCGGCGTTAGTGGCCTAGGGTCGAAGGTTTTTGGATTATGATGATGATTATGACCTTTAAGGGTGTCATATTGGAGGGGGGCAAAACAAGACTTAACTCAGTCTGACGGTGCGGCCTGTCAGAAACAGGAGCATCCCTCATCTTTAGGGTTCAGGGCTTAGGCTTTAGGGTTCAGGATCTAAGGTTCAAGGTTGAAGGGTTTAGGGGTTTAGGGTTTCGGGTTTAGGGTTTAGGGCTTAGGGTTCAGGGTGGAGGGCTTCGGGTTTTGGGGTTCAGCGTGCTGCCTATTCGGTGGAGTCCTAGGCACCTAACTAGATTGGGTGCTTGGAGGCCGAAGGGGCAGAAAGGACAGCCTGACCGTGTTTACCCCAACCTCCCGGACCCAAAAACAGGAAATCGTGAAACCCCCACTGTTCAGGGTTGAGGGTTTCGGGCTTAATTAGGTTTAGGGGTCATTGACCTTCCAATGTACTTTGCTTCTTGTTTGAAGAGGTTGGGGTCTTCAAGCGTCGTTTTTACAAGGATAATCGGAAAACCACTACTCTCACAAGGAGCTCCATTGGAGGGTCGGTTGCGCCACTACTAACATACAGATTACCGATCATTCTAAACCGAAACCCCAAAACCTCTAAATCCTTGAAAGAAACTCCCACATCCCGCGCAAACAGTTGATTTTCTTTCGAGTGAGGAACAGTGTCGGCGTCGTTGAAAAAGCATCTAACACCGACACACACTGGCGAAGTGCGATCCCTGAGCCCTCAGTCAAAGGCCCCTGTAGCCAGAGATTTGGCGGGGTTTAGGGTTTAGGGTTTAGGGTCTGCTCCATTACTTCTGACAGTACGACTCATACTGCGCCCACAGCGACGACGACTGCTACTGCTAAGAAGGTTGTGCTGCTGCACCACTATACGACTATGCACTATGGCTGCAATTTCGACGACGATTTCGACTGCTAGCACGATGCCGAGTACTACTATACTGACAGTATACTAATGATTTCATACAATCAATAATGTTGATACTAATGTTGCACGTTTCTCGGTTGCGCCGACAGTCTGGGCACAATCAGCCCGCAACTCAAGCCGTCAGCCAGTAGACTCACACACCATAAACCCTTAACCCTGAACCCTAAACCCTAAACCCTATAAGCCCCAAATCCTAAACCCTGAACCCTAAACCCTAAACCCTATAAGCCCCAAATCCTAAACCTTAAACCCTGAACCCTAAACCCTATAAGCCCCAAGCCCTTAACCCTATAAGCTCTAAGCCCTAAACTCACACACCCATGAAACACAACTTCGGGTTGAAAGGATCAAGGCTTCTTGGTTTACGGTAATCCTAAACCCTAAACTTCCCTAAGCCCTAGAGTGCCGAGTAGTTTCCGTTTAGGGTTTAGGGTTTAGGGTTTAGGGTCTAGGGATTAGGGTTTAGGGTTTAGGGTCTAGGGATTAGGGTTTAGGGTTTAGGGTTTAGGGTCTAGGGATTAGGGTTTAGGGTCGACTTGCCTTGCAGTTTTGAGGGCATCTTCATTGGCTAGGAGCTCATGGCCGAAAAAAACCCTAAATCCTGCTCCGTGTAGGGATCTCTGCAAACTTCCGGACGTGGAGTCAACGATAACATAGTGGCCTTAACACGTAGAAGAGCGTTTTGGGGCATATTATGCTATTATAAGTAAGGAATCCCCAAAATAGTATTTGTAGTTAGTTAGGCCGCTACATTAAACCTTAAAACTCAACCCTCATGCTTCTGCCAGTGGTTGCGACAAGACGACACGGGCAGCCATTCACTGCTCACTCGACGCTGAGCCTTGACTGCACCGGTGGGACGTCGGCTTCTGGGTGCTACTAGTACGGAAATCATATAGGGGCCTTGACAAATGGCATAGGTGTTTGGGGTTTCCTTATTATAGCTGTAGTATAATGGGCCCCAAAACCCTATTCTAATTATTAAGGGGCCTTAAATTACAAGGACCTGCTGACATGCGACAGTACCGCCACCTAAGCCTCCTAAGCACCCTCCTAAGAGGCCCACAAATGACCTCCAGAGGAACCCTTTAATTCTTTGAATAAATGCTTGGACCTCTGACACCTAATTTAATCCTTCAAACCTATGACGAAAAACCTCGACAGTAATCCCACACCCAACAACCCCGTAATACACCCTGAAAACCAAACCAATAAAGTCACGAAAGAAGGTGGAGCGTTGTTGGGCCGACGTTTTGCTTGCCTTGTTCGCACCACTTTTAAAGCTCTGTACCCCTACATACCTACGGCACGGCAGCAGTCGCAAATACTTCTTGAAGTCGAGAGACCACGGATTTCTGCAGTAGTTAGAATGAGCGAACCTTGCTTCTGCAGATTTCCGATGCAGCAAAGGGACTCCCACTTCCTGTTTGTGGTTAGGGTTTAGGGGTTTAGGGTTTAGGGTTTAGGGCTTAGGGTTTAGGGTTCTTGTGCCTTTGTGTTAAAAACTGTTTGCCATCCTCATCTGCGAGTTCATTGAGCCCCCTCTGTTCCTGAAGCAGCATTCGAACATCTTTGAACGCTGTACAATCTACCTCGCTGACAACTCACCTGCACAACACTCAACCCTAAACCCTAAACCTTAAACCCTAAACCCTAAGCCCTAAACCTTAAATCCTAAACCCTAAAACCTAGAAGAATCCAGTAAAGAGCAGGACAGTACTCGGTCAAGCGGGCTCTGGAGCGGCTTCGGCGCTTCAGCAGCTTCTTCATCATGTAGCGAGCGGGCAAAACAAAACAGGGGGGAGGGGTTGAAACAAAACTCCGACAAGGAAGCCATGGTTACCTTTTTTCTAGACCTATTAGACCGTACTGGATCTTTGTTCATCTGATAAACCTACTAGTCCTGGATCCGTAAGAAAGTCTCCATTTGTAGTTCCTTGTTTTGGTTTTAGCCCAGCTGTATATTTAAGATCCTAGAATCCTACAAGGTAGCCCCAGAAAGAAACGATAATGGAGACAATAGGCATAATGGGAATCACCCCCCCCCCAAACCCTAAACCCTAAACCCCAAACCCAAAACGAAACCCACGTTGCTTCGTTTGTGGAATCCAAGAGGCTGGAGGCCGTAGGACATCTTCCCATCGAAGCCGTACCTATTTTTGAGCTTCAGGGCTCCTTGAAGGTGTAAGGGATCTTTCAAGGGATGGATCAGGGTTTTAGGGCTTAGGGCTCAGGATTTCTAGGGATAGGGCTTATGGTTTAGGGGCTTGCTTAGGGGTTCAGGGCTTAAGGCTTGTAGAGTTTTAGGCTTAAGCCCTGCTTTTGGGTCGTTGTTTGAGTGAGTGCTTTTAAGGGCACCTTTTCCAGCTTGCAAGCTCGCTCCCCACGGTCTTCGGGTTCATCTGGAGACGGGTGTGGGGGGTTAGGGAAAAATCTATGGTTTAGGGTTTGTAGGGCAGAGGCTTGAAGGTTCAGGCGTAGAGGCTTTGGGGTTTCAGGAAGGAGGGTTTGGAGCTGTCCTTGCTTTTTGTGCCCTGTCTGCGGAATCGTAGGATTTGTTGCCGGAGATTCAAGTTACTTGTGCTTTTCCTTTGGGATCTTTGAGTTCAGGTTCCGAGGGTGGCAGAGGGAAAGGTATAGGGTGTAAGGCTGATAGGGTTTACTGGGCTTTAAGCACGATGGGCTTAGGGTCAAGGGCTGAGGCAAGGATTAAGCTGTCCTGGGGTTTGGGGTATCGGCGCCCTAAACCCTAAACCCTGAACCCAGTATGGGGCATGGGTAGACATCACTTAGGGTCCGGATCGACATGATCTTCTGCGATAGAAGCCTTGGAGATCCACGTTCGAACTTTATTTAGGGCTTAGGATTTAAGGCTGCATCATACCCATAATATTGCGGGGGAAGCTCAAGCTACAAAGCCATTTTCTCAGAAATAGGACTGCACATCACGAAGTCCTACCTTACACTACGGAATGGTGACTCTATGCGAATGAAGACGAAGGTGATGATGACCTTGTTGCTGACTCATGGTGATGACGATCACGATGATGACGACGATAGGGATGAGGAAATGAGGACGATTATAATTAGGATGACTCGGCTGATTCTGTTGTTGGATTTGATGATGACGATGCCCGTGAGGACAGCGACGACGACGATGGTTGTGAAGTCGTTCGTGGCCTCCGCAGCATGCCCGCGAGCATTCGACAAGTTCAGGGGGAGTCCCAGTCTGGTTCTCACACACCCTCCTCCCCACTTGTTTCCTGAAACTTTGCTACACAACCGGACACCCGACTCAACCCCCGAGCCCAGAGCATTAAAATCCATTAAACCCGAAACCCTAAACCCCACACTTACCACTCTGGGGGCCTGAATAACAGAACAGGGTTTTTGGGTTATATATAGAATGCTGTATTTATAATCGAGGAACCCCCGAAGGTCTTCCGGTAATCGGTAATTACTTCGGCCCCTTCACCGTAAGACAACATCCTTGAACCTGAACCCAAAGTCGTCTACGCAGGTCACTCAAGCCCGGAGAGCGCAGTGAGGCCCTTGGCCAACGTCTTCCTTGGCTCGTATAAACCAACAAAATTGAACATTCTACGGTTCAATAGGGTACATGCGGCACATGCGCTACTGGCAGCATTAGTAACTATCATTATTAGTAGTCTAGTTCCTTAGTAAAGACCCTGGTCAAGCTCATAATTTCATCCTTACACAAGGGGGTTCTCCAACTTAGGAAGCCCTGTTGGATGCTTCCTACATGCATCACACAACAGGTTCTGATGTCACACCGAGTCAGGAAGGTCTCTATGCCAACGTTAGGGCTTGCAAGATGCTTAGTTAGCATGCTCGTGTCCAGCTTCCTACGGATCCGCAGCTGACAGAACGAAGTATAGAGACTTCAGCACTACGCAGGGATTCCACTACCAGCAAGCACGGTTTGATGAGACCTACTTGCTCGACCGTCAAGCAGCGGCACTCTTGAACCCGAAGCAAGAGGCTGGAAGCCCCCTAAGCAGGATAGTAAAACAAAAACATATAGGTCGATATGCCCACCATCAAAAATACCCCTGACATGATTCCAAATCCCTAAACCCTGAACCCCAACTCTAAACCCTAAATCCTAAATCCCAAACCCTAAACTCAAAGTAAGTCAAATGTAAGTAAGACACCCTAATTAACCAAACCCAATCTGAACTGCCTTCAGACTACATGCTCCCTTAACTAGAGCTAACAAGCCTTATATATCTTCAGATTAAGCCACCGTATTCGGCGGGCTTTACATGGAAACTCTGAGGATTCACCGTTCTTCCCTCACCCAGAGGGTCCATATGTACTAGCACTATGGAATTAAGTCCCCAAAGACCATCCCTGTTGTGGTTTTGGGGACCTAATTCCATAAAAGTAGCGTATATGGACCCTCTTGGCCACAAATCCTCAAGCAAGCATCTGAGGCACAACACTACGTTCCCTCCAGACTTCAGTAAGCTGAGATAGGGTCCTTACCCAGAGGGTCCGAGTACCCAAATAGTAAGGTTCTAGCAATGAAAATCCATACTCTAAGTGGTTTTTGGACCTTGAAACCCTACTATTTGGGCACTTGGACCCTTAGGGTCAGTGCCTTCGTAATTAATTGGAACGATGTCTCGGGGTATGTTTAGGCATAGATATAGGCCGGAATCTTGGGGCCCTACTAAGTAGGATATGGCAATTGGAGGTGTGGGCTCGACACTGCACTGCCTGGAATGACCACGTGCATCAGGCATTGCACTTCAAACATGGTATTTTTATTACAATAAACCCAAAACCCTCAAACCCCAATAAACCCTAAACCCTTCAACCCTAAGCCCTTAAGTCCTAATAAACTGACCCTCGACCGAGTGAAAGCCATCTTGCATTCCCTCAACGCCCTGAGAACCTGATTAGGGTTTAGGATTTAGGGTTTAGGGGTTTAGGGGTTTAGGGTTTAGGGTATGTAACCCGTTGAAACTACGCACCTTCCAATTTCTGCTTCGCCCCCCCTCCCCCCCCCAATGTGCCAGGCATCTTGCAGCCCAGGCTAACAGAACTCTTGGAAACCTGAAGCAGGGTACTGTCGGGTCCTAAAGGAGCACCAATGCTATTTTTTGGGGCTCCCTTTTTATACTTATAGTATAATAATGGGCCCCAAAACCCTATTCCAATTATTAAGGCCCTTATAATACTTCTCCTGTTGTCGTCTTTCAATAGGTCGCAGTCTTGCAAAATGTCAGTTGCCTTTTGTCAAACCATTCACCCTTGTCACACCTTTTGGGCTTAAACCCTGAGCCCTAACGGCCCCAAGCCTCTGAACCGTCTAAGTTTTAAAGCGGACCTGCATCGTAAATCGTCTGCAGTGACAAGTGAGCGGGCAAGTAGCGCAGCAAAGTTGTGAAAGCCGGAATCCCCTTCACCGCAAACCCTCAACGCAGAGACATACAGATGCTTCGATAACCCTAACCCTAAACCCTAAGCCCTAAACCCAATTCCCCTGTTCCAGCGCAGTGGTTGCGATCGTATGGCAGAAGAAAGCTTCTTGCTACCCGTAACGCTACCATGGCGTTCTGCTGTGGTGTAGTCGGGTTCTAGCTTGAAGAGTCCAAGAGGGTCCATATACACTATTAGGGAACTAGGTTCCCAAAACCACAATAGGATGGTCTTTTGGGACCTATAATTAATTCCATAATGGTAGTATATATGGACCCTCAGGGAGTTGAACTGCTGATAAAAAGTGGGTAGTTTGCAGAACCGTGCGGAATCGATCGTGAGTCAGCTCTTCTTTGCTTCTCGTCTTCGTTGGTTCCTGCCTTTGTTTTGTTGTGGCTTTGGGGCTCTCCAATTCAGGTCTTGAGCCTAAACCCTCACACCTTATATGTCCCATAAGCTGCACCAGACACTACCGTGGTTTCAGAGCCTTTGGAGCTCCTGTGTTCAGGGCTGCTGAAAACCAGGGTCTTAGCGCTTAGGGACAGGCTTGAGGTCTGTATTTGGGTTCCGTGTTCTTCGGAACGTCACCTCTGCAACTCAAAGAGTCTATATCAGGGTTCCGTAGCTCGTCGACCCCTAGAAACCCCTGTGGACTCTTCTTTAAATCCCTATACGCCCCTCAGAAATCCCTGTAGAAGATCCCGCCTGCGAAAAAAAAAAACCTTCATTCCATGTCTGGCCTTCTGCTTTCCCTTCTTACCTCTCAACCCCAAGCCCGAAACACTAAACCCGCAACCTTAAACTAAAACCCTTAAACCTTCAACCCTAACAAAAACAACCCTCAACCCTAAAACCCCCCCTGGCCTTTCCCTTCAAAAGGAGCTCCTTGTTGACCTCGTAGGAGGCGCCCAGAGCCATGGAAGGGCTCCTGGCCCAGGGATGAGGGCTGGGACTGCGTCGGGTACTACTTCTGCCGGTGGCTGCCAGTGGTTTAGGGCTAATTCGCAAATCCCCCCAAAAGGGTTCATTAGGGTTTCGGGTTTAGGGTTTTAGGGTTTAGGGTTTAGGGGTTTAGGAGTTCAGGGGTTTGGGGTTTGGGGTTTGGGGTTTAGGGTTTAGGGTTTAGGGGGTTCAAGGTCTGGCACACGTACTGTACCGAAACAAATGGCAATGACAACAACAATAACGAGTTACAGGTAGACCCTCAAACCCTAAACACAAGAATTGCTAAAGCCCTGGAAGCCGAGAACCTAAACCCTGTCAGCCCTAAATCAAGAATACCCAAAACGCAACACCCCAAACCCTGAACCCTAAAACCCTTAACCCTAAGTCCTGATAAACCTTAAAGTTAAAAGCTTCAACCCTAACCCTAAAACCCTCAACCCGATAAATACTACACCCTATGCTAAACCTTAAGTCCGGAACCTGAAAGCCTAACCCTAAAACCCTAAACCCTAAACCCTAAAACCCTAAACCCTAAACCAATCCTAAACCCTACACCCTCCAAGCGCCCCTCCAAGCGCCACATGCCGGCCCAACGAGCCGCTGTAGGTGCAGGTCGCGGCACATCTCAATGCGCTCGACGCCTGGTTCGTTCGGGTTTAGGATTGATAATAGGGTTGATAATAGGCTTTAGGGATTAGGGTCCATACTACCCTACTAGTATAGGGTTTAGGGCTCAGGGTCCATATGACACTACTAGCATAAGGTTTAGGGCTTAGGGTCCATACTACACTACTAGTGTATGGTTTAGGGCTCAGTGTCCATATTAACACAACTAGTAAGATAGGGTTTAAGGCTTAGGGTCCATATGACACTACTAGGGTTTAGGGTTTAAGGTCTATATGTATACTAGTATGGAATTAGGCCCCAATAGACCATGACTCTCCATAATAGTAGTATATATATGGACCCTCTTGGTGTATCATGTAGGGCTCGGGGGTTCGTCCCGAGATCAACGGCAGACGTTTTGGGGTACATAGGGTTTAGGGTGTATAGGGTTTGATGCCACTCCAAAGACACAACTCGGTTGAGGTCTGGGGAAGCATGACGATGGTAACGCCAGAAACGGCCCCCACCCTAAATCCTAAACCCTAAACCCTAAACCCTGAACCCTAGACCCCGAAGCCCTAAGACCAAAACCCTCTCCAGGGTTGGCGGCCCCTCTGGGTTTCAGGACTTTGGCTTGTTCGGGCGCTGAGGCCTTATATATATACATGGCATATATATATATATATATAAATAGATGGCATATATATATATATAAACAATTTATGGGGTTTATGGGTTTCCAGGGTTTAGGAACAGGGAGGACTTGAAATAAGGCCCATCAACTCCCCGATGCCGGGACCGGCATTGTGCGGGCTTAACCAGGATTTGTAGGGGGGGGGGGCCGAAGGGCAAGGGTCGACACACTTGTGTGTGCTGACAGCAGCAATTGGTCGGCCAACCCTTGACCCTTGGGTGTAGCCCTTAATTGTTTTGTGCTGCTTCACGCTGCTGTGTGTGTTCACCGCAGCAATTGGTCGACCCCCTGCGAAAAATAGCTCACACATGCACAACCCTATGTCTTCAAGCCACGAGTCCCTACAGGTCCCTGCGAAAAAGATTCCCTCACTCACATGAACAATATCAAACAATCCTGTGTTTCAAGGGCACGGTATGAGGAGGGACTCGCTGTTGCGGTGGGGATATTTAAGCTTCAGAGCTTACAAACGCCAACTTGCCTGCCCACTAACCTTCAGTTCCTAAGGTTATCCATCGGACTTCGAACAAGATTTGTGGCAAAATGCGACTTACTCGAGGACAAAGATGGGTTAAACGCGACTTACTCGATGACGAAGAAACGACAGCCCACACATTAGCCCTGACTTTGACCCTGCCCGCAATAATGAATCCCAAATATAAAGGTATGACAATGACTACTGACTAATTTCTCAGGTCCCCATCGTGAAACCCGTTACAGAACCTTAGCAAGGCCGTCAAACAGCATCCCAAATCCGCATGTCAAACTAGTTCCTTCGGTTTGTACACTGCTTTACATTAAAACCCATCAGGCCTTGTAGTGGCACACACCAGTGAAGGTCTTAAACCTCAAAGAGCCCCGCAAAGGCGGCGGGCTTGGGATTTGCAGATTAGGGTTCCGGGTTCAGCGCAGATGCGTCGTGTCGAGCATGTAGTGATCCGAGTTGAGGAGGTGATGAAACGGCTGCAGCTCTTATAACTGTAAAGATCCTTTACTTTACAAGCCACTGATCATAGCACCCCTGATGTATCCTAAAACCTGAACTCAGAACCCTAAACCCTATCTGAACCCTAGAAACCCTACTTTTTTAAGGCGTCAGAGGAAAGAATGGACCGAGCCGTGGATTATGTGGGCGTCAGGGAACCCTACCCCCTAAACCCCAAACTCTAAACCCTCAAACCAATAAAACCCTAAACCCCCGAACCCTAAACCCCAAACCCAATAAAACCCTAACCCTAAACACAATAAACCCTAAATCCGTAAACCTTAAACCCTCAACCCAATAAAACATTAAATTCACAAGCCCTAAACCCTAAACACCCAAACCCTAAACCCCTAAACCCTATACCCTAATCTCTAAAGCATGGAGTTTGAAGAACTTCTAACCAAGAGGGCCCATATACACTACAATCATGAACTAAGGTCCCAAAAACCATACTAGCGATGGTCTTCCGGGACGTGAATCCAAAATGGCAGTATACATAGACCCTATAGTAGCAGTGAAATGTAGACTCTAAACCCAAAGCCCTATCAACCCTAAACCCTAAACCCTATGGTAGTAGTGTACTTAGACTGACCCTAAGCCCTAAATCCTAAACCCTAAACCCTAAACCCTAAACCCTAAACCCTAGTAGTAGTGTAAGAAGGACCCTACAGGTAAGTTGCCTGAGCCTCTGGCTGCTCCTTCGCGGTGAGCGCTGCGAAAAAAGGGCCCTGTTTGGTTTTGACGGTTCTGTAAGCCCTGAACTGGTTTGGTTTATGATTGAGGGCTTGGGGTTTAGGGGTTCAGGGTTTACGGTTTAGGGTTTAGGGCTTAGGGTCCAGCATTTAAGGTTTAAGCCATACACCCCTCACGTCCGCGGGTTTGTAAAGTTCATAGATTACGAGCTTTAGGTCGCCGGGCTAAGCTTTAAAGCTTAGGATTAACATTGTTTTTGGCTTGAGCTGTAAGGCCTAGGGTGTAGTCAGCATGTCGGGTCTGTCAGCTCATGTTCAGGATACTGGAAATTACAGATTAACCATAGGCATTACATAGGAACTTTAATAGGCCCCAAAAGGTTAAAGGTTACCTACCCCCTAAAACCCCAGGCTAACCACCAAACGGGCACGCAAATCCAGTCTGAGCCCTAAGCCCCTAAACCCCAAACCCCGAACCGTCTGCCTCCACGATGCGGGCGCCGATGTCAGGACTGCGGCAAGGTGGGCGGAATCGAGCTGTTCCCCAAAAGGGTCGAAGTACTTCTTATTTGGGATTTGGGGCGTCCTTGAAATCGTGGTGGGGGGATCTTGCTTAGGGGTCCTCATCATTGGCTACTTGGACAGTTATGGGCAGGTCTCAACGTAAAGGTCACGAACAGAAGTGAGTTCGCAGAAGGAGGACGCCAACAGGAATGAACCAAAAGGCTTTTACCCACACATCCGGGTCTCCACTGGAAGCAAAGGATCAACAGAATGCTCCCTAAACCTTAAACCCTGCAACCCTGAAGCCACTCACACCAAAATCCGACATGCCAAGTCCGTGTGACCCATGGCCGTTGGAGTGGATACAGTACCAGACATGGGTATCGATTCTTTCATTTAAGTCTAAGGCGTGTGTGTAAGATACATATAGTAGTACTAGTAGTAGTAGTAGTAGTAGTAGTAGTAGTAGTACTACTAGTAGTAGTAGTAGTAGTAGTCGTCGTCGTCGTCGTAGTAGTCGTCGTAGTCGTAGACGTAGT
>CAJNDV010034890.1:6847-18374 GCA_905221635.1 Symbiodinium sp. CCMP2456 | reverse complement strand
TACATACATACATACATACGTGTGTGGGATGTTGCGCTCATGCATGTACATGAGTCACAGAATCACTTGTCTACTTGCCCATGCATTTACATGTGTTTGGTTGTTTACCGATGTGGTTGTGTTTTTCAATCACTCCTGCGCGCAAGGTACCTGCAGCCAGCCGAGGCAGTTGCAAATGCCACGAAACATGGGACTCTTCAGCGGAGCTTTCTCCACTGCAACCCCAGAGAAGAAATTGGTAGAAGAGCTCACGTAGTACAAGGGCTCGAGCGGGGGAGATAATATCGTCGAGTGCAGGGATAAGTATGTCTTACCCACTGTTCTCGTCCTCGTTTAGAGAAGCGCTGGACTAATATGAGGTGATGTCCT
This sequence comes from Symbiodinium sp. CCMP2456, assembly GCA_905221635.1. Lineage (NCBI taxonomy): Eukaryota > Dinophyceae > Suessiales > Symbiodiniaceae > Symbiodinium > Symbiodinium sp. CCMP2456. The sequence continues at coordinate 18,005 of CAJNDV010034890.1, read as the reverse complement.
GACTTCTGCGCCAGGGCCCAGCTGGCGACCCTGTGCCGGTGAGGGCGTGAGCCGAATCTTCGCCCGCAAATCCGGACATGCAAGATGCATGCCTGGAGCAGATGCGCACTCTGGACCTCCACACAAGCGATTCCGATCTGGCACCGACCGGCTGTGATGGCGAAGGGTGGCTTGTGGAGGGCCGGAGATGTCACACGCGACCGCTGTGACCCAACTCCTTCGATCGCCAGTTCACTATGCGAAATTGGCCCTTGTCTCCTGAGGCCTTTTTAAGGCAGCTCTCTCATACAAGTCTATGGCGTCGATGAAAGTCGTGACTTTGCAATACGACTGCTTGCACGATCTTTCACGCCATAGAAGCCTGCGGTTGACAGCTGCAGACGCTCAGCTCGTTCGGCCTCGGAAGCAGTTTTGCTCTTGCGAGGAAGCGCAAAAAAATCATCCAGGGCTGCAGGAATTTGCTGGTGTATGCGGATTTAGAAGCTATTCATGCTGCTACAGGCCTGACTTGACATGTTGGGTCGAGGGACGGGCACATACGGACCTGCGAGGTGAACTCCACATGGTCCTTCGCAATTGCTGCTTCAGGCCCAAGCCCAGCGCATAGATGAGAAGCAATGTTTTAAACTGAACTCCCAGTAAACCCCCCTCATGCTTGCATGCGCACGCCTACCAGGCACAACTCGGGCACTTGCAGCTACATGGCCAGAGCGACAAGCTTCCCAAGCCTTCCACCCTCAAGCCCACGTATCGAAAGATAAGTCTTTGCAGCCTTTGCCTACAGAGTCGAAGCAGACTTTGGCTTTCGACCCCATCCCTGGCGGCCTGGCGGTGCCCTCCTAGTTTGTGTTTCACCTGGCTCAGCACACGGGTTGGCAGCAGCCCCAGAGCAAGCAGTGGCAAAGAGGAGCTGTTCGGTGACTTACCGATTGAGTTGCCATTTTTGCAAGGAAATTGGTTCAAGACACGCAGTCACCGACACACTGCAGTTTCGAGGTGGCTTGCCCTGCTCTATGCAACGGCGGCTTTGGCTTGGGACCTCAGCCGAGAAAGCAAGGACGGCAGAAACCGTGCTTCCCCGTCTACGACTGATAGCACCCTGCCGAGGCTACACTGCAGCTAGCGCGCCTGCGGAGCATGTTTCAACCACCTTGCAAGTGAGAGTCATGCTGAATGAAGCTGAGCTCCTCAAGCTCGAACTGGAATGCTTGGCCAGGCCTCGGGAATGATGGATCGGGCCTCCATGATCGAGGCGGGTGCGTCTTAGAGCTTTTGAGGAAACCGGCAGCAGAAAGTGAGCCGTCACGTCGAGTGGCACAGCGATCTTGGTTCGGCTTCATGTATAGTCCGTTGGCGCAGCAGGCACACGTTTGCTTCTCACATCTTCCTCATAAGTAGGCCAGACGAGGTTGCATAAGACTTGAAGTCATCCACAGGCGAAGCTATAAAGCCAACATGGCTGCATGCCAACAACCTCTGAAACTGAAAGCTTTGGGTGAAACCCTCCAGGCTGCCTCGCGCAGTCTGCGCCAGCAGATGAACCGCAGCGTGCAGAGGCCACCTATCCGATGCGGTTCAACTTCCGACGGGGTTCACTTCCTGAAGTATCAATATGGAATCTGAGATCTCGATCAGGGTTTTGGCTTGGGGGTCGCATGTGTCTAATCGTATCGCTCTTGGGCAGGCCTTTTTCGCCTGCATAAGAAGATATGCATGCCGCAGCTCAAGCGTTCTTATCGAAGACACCTGGCAGCGAGGAAAAGCATGTCTTGCTTCGCTGTCGTTGTGTCTGCGGCACCGCTTAGCAAGATGGCCACTTGACTGCTCCTCGTAACAGGCCCTATGCAAAAGGCAATCTTCACGACGGCCGGGCGCTCAGACTGTGCCAGCAGCTTGTCGCACAATTGCTGATGCTGGCGCCTGCCAAGTTCCGCGAACATAGACCGCAAGTTCAGTGTTCGACAGATGCTTCAAGGCAACATCGGATACGAAATCGGGACAGAGATCCTGTTTGCCTGAGGTGCTGCGTTGGACGAGCCCCGGAGTGTGGCTTGCCAAACTCGGGTGGGACTGGAGGGCTGTCGTTGCTGCGCATAGACCTGAAGGGGCAAATAAAAGCATCGATCAAAAGCCTCGTGTTCATATCCCCACTTTGCTCTTCGTCACCTGGCGCTTCCTTTGTTTCCACTGTTGAAGTCATTTCGCGTGGACCAGATTGCAGATGGGACCCAGCAGGCATGCATAGCGTCAACGGCTCTGCGCTGAGGCGGAGAATGCCCAACGCAGAATCCGCAGCGCTGAAAATCAGCACAGGTGCCATGGAGGGTGTCTCTGAAGGTTGAGGCTTCAGTTTAGGCGGTTGGCTGCCGTGAACCGCTGCCTTATTCAGGTCGTATCTTGGGGATGGTGCATCTCTGAACTGTCCGAGGTCTATCTCCTCTGCATCGCAGGAAGCACCTCAAAGCGACTCGGTTGCAGCAGAAGCTGACAGCGTGTGATGGTACTTCTGCTCGTCATCCAGAGCTGGCACGGTGGTAAACCATGAGAGACAGCGGCAAAGCCTCACCAAAGGCAGAGATTCAGGGCAAACGTTGATGCATGGTCCTGCCCACAAATATTTTGCCTGTAGGATGTAAACTTGGTTTTAGGCATTGGCTTTACAGCTGGGGAGCTGCATCAATGAGTTGGCGATGCCAGCCTCACAAACACCGCTGAACAACCGCAAAGCACCAGACCTGAGGTAGCATCGGCACCGTGGCTCCAACTCCTTCAGCCTCGGCGTTGGACAACTATTCCCTTGAGGCACAGCCCGAGCTTTCGCTCCTCAAGCTGGGTCGTTGATCGATGTACACCTGAGGAAGATGTTCAACGGTCTATGAACATCTAAACTGATGGGAGTACGATGAGCTAGTGCAAGCTTCTACGAAAGTAGACAGTAGTGATGGTTGACCCCTGCCCCAGCACCCACAAATATGCGAGTCGAAGAAGTCGACAAGGCATTGGCAGGTGGAGGTGATGCAAGACAGTCCGTGCCCCTCCAAAAGTAAACATCAGGTCGCCACTTAGCTGACAATTGCAGCTTAGTTCCAGTGCTTTCGCTTTCAAGTGCGACCAGGATGATGTGGAAGAGGCGCCGGGTAGCATGGAGCGATCAGTGACAGACAGCTTGGTCATTATTTTGCGCAGATGTTAAGCAGTTGGAGCAGACCCCAGTCTGTTGCTATGGAGTATGGCGTTTATGGTTGGCTCATGGCGATCAGATGTGCTGCTTTCAGCCAGAGCCATTCGCACAACGGACAGATTCATAGCCGGCTGTCTCTGGACAGGATGCCACCGGCAGTTCGAACATAGACGACGTGCAGCCTCGCATGTGTTGACTCTTTGTGATCCTGGCACTGCGCCTTAAGAAGTACTGCAGAGGTCCGTCCGCGTACGAGGCACTCCGCACCAGGTGCGCCGTCAAGTCTCAAGCATCGCCTGCCAGGTGCCGAGGGTGCCGCACGATTTTCCCCAAGAGCTCAAGCGACCAGCCAGCCGAAAGAAGGCAGGCTGACACGTCCACCGCCGCTAATCCTTCAAGACTCATACGATAGTCCCACGTCACATGAGGCAGCAGATTGCACATGGAGAAGAACAGTATAAAGACCTGTGTCGTAAATTTCACTTCGTGGTCTGAGCGCTAGGACCCGTCCGCCTCAGCCGCAGCGGGACTCGGAGCTTTCGCGGGACCCTCGAGGTGCATCGTATGCGAAAGCTCATAGGCAGAGGCTCTGAATACACTGTGTAGTCAAGGAATAATATGGTTTGGTAAAGTCTCCCGCTCCCAAGGACAGGAAGAGTGTTCACCTTTCGAACAAGCCCCCTCCCCCCATAAAAAGCGAAGCTCCAAGCTCCACTAAGCTGTCAGAATGACGGATGCCTTCGAGCAGCGCAAGACCCGGCAGCAAGCCCAGAGGAAGCTTGGGCGTAGGCTATGCGAGCTTGTGGGGTGGATGTGATGAGTTTCGTGGGCCAGGTTTGAGGGAAAACGCTGCTAAGCCTGATGCATGGCGTGCCAAGGCAACCCATTCCGGTGGAGAGCTGGGGTCCGCGACCGCCTTCCCGTGCAGGGCTACCGCAAAAGGCAAAGTGAGCAGTTCAGACTCTGGTTGAGAGCAACACTGCGAGGTCAGTCGTCTCGTAACTAAGAAGCGTTTACAGCTGCCCACAAATTAAAACCAAGTCATGGGACCCCACCCGATGCGGCAGGCCTCGACGCCGCTTGAGGGCAGCCTTGCCGACGGGTTTGTCAGCACCCCATGCCGAGGCCGATGGGGGATTGGAGGGGTTCTCAGGTGCCGGGACATGATGCACCTTGAAGCCGCAGTGAAGACCGCCAAAACCATAGCAGCGTCCGTTTCATCTGCCTGTCTTGGCTGATACCAACAACGAAACCACATCAAACCCCGGACCCGCCTCGGTGACTCGCCTCGTTCAGAAAGAACCTCCGTCGTGTCGCGAGCTCGGCTTCAACGGCATGACGTTCTTAACTCCACAGGGCCGGCCGCCCCCGTTCCAAGCTACAACATAACCGAGAAACATCTGCGATGCAGGGAGCGGTGCCAGCTCAAGCGTTCAGCTGGCATGTTTCGGGTGCTTGAGAGACCGAAATCTGCCCGAATTGAGTTGAATTTTGGGCTCATGAGGCCGCTGCGGGTTCCAGAACTGCAGACAGCAAGTCATACGATAAATACTTTATCAGGTGTGCGCAGATGTACGAGATCGTGATGCTATGTGATAATATGTAAGAATCTGATGGTTATGTAGAGATACAGCAAGCGTCCCTCACCTCCATGTGTGGAGCCATTCAACTTGCAAGGCCTCTGTAAAGTTCTTCACCAATTCACTTGGAGTCGAGGTTCATCGCTTTCGTACATAGCATGCATCGGCATTGGCGTAGACGGTCGTCCTGAAGTTTGAAGCATGAGCCTTCTCCAGGGGCAGTTGGGCGACCCTTTGCGGAACTGGCAGCTCGCTAATTGATGTCACCTCTACGCTTCACCCACAACAGATCTTCGAAATTGTCCTGAAATCCTGGCTGCGAGTTCGGGGGCATCGGGCTCCCAAAGCCAACAACAGCTCTGGACCTTCTTCAACGCGAGATTCTGCGGTTCTTGCGGCCAGGTCGGGCGTGCGAGCAAAGAGCGCGAGCCGAGTCAGGGAGGCGAGAGCCTCGGAATCTTTGGGTCACCTTTTCATGACTCTCATGGGTATGCCTAGGATTGCTAGTGATCCTCCGAGATATCCAGGGCTTTCTGGCGGCGGGTGTTTTGGACGAGCTTCGCTTCGGGTCTTGAGGTTTTTTAAGGTTTAAGATGCTCGGTATTCAGGAGTTGTAAAGGGATGATACCGTTTCACTTCAAAGACGATAAAGAAAAGCATCAGTGCAAAATGGTAGTGTGAGATGATTTCTGTCTGTCAGGGCATCGGGTTTGGAGCTCTTGCGTTGTGGGATCAGCTTTGGATGTTCGACTAGGGATCAAGATGTCGGGTTTGGCGGGTGTCAGTTTAGAAGACTTGATGGATCCCTGTCTCTCTCTCGCTCTGTCTCCGTTTCTTGTACACATGGATGAGGGTGTGCTGGAAAAGTGGTGCTCGCTGCGATATGCAGGCCAGTCATGCATCCTCAAAGAGCCAGAAATCCCCTGAACTGACATCCCAACCAGAACCGATCCCATGTCAAAGCATGACAAGCCGTCACGGCTGAATGCGTTGTCCCGGGTTGTTCACCTGGTTTCGTTTATTACAAGCGAGCGTGCCAAAGCTTCCGGTTCTGTATGCCATGGCGACCAAGCGCAGACGCGTTACTCCCGTGCCAGTGCTTGCCGACACCGGGCCGGGGCCGGCAGGCGCTGAACAACCGGTCGAACGAGTGGAGCGGCGGGAGAGCACTCAGGGCATGGAGAGCTCACAAGCAGGGGATCTTGCGACAAGACCTGCGTCAAAGCATTCTTTTGCTGCAGTTCCAGACTTCATCCGAGTACATGAGAATCAGCTAACGCTGCTGAAGGACCAAGGAGAACAAGCGCAACAAATGCACAGGAGCAAACAGCTCTTCCTGCAAGCGCGAGCTTTGAAAGTGGTTGCAAACGGCGGCTATTTTGCTTTGCTTCAGAGCGACCGCCGGCTGCTGGTTTTCGAGGACAACGGACACAAGCTGACGCTGGACACAGTGGTCCCGGTGCATCCCTCCCAACTGAAGGCACTGCGCTTGGATGAAGCCGGAAACCCGCGGCTTCTGGTTTCCGATTCAAGCAGGGAAGGCCTTCGATGGCTCCGATTTCGGAGGCCCACTGCAGTTGCTGCTGTCGGCTGTTTTGTTGTCGAGGCCAGCCCCAAAGCGGGCCAAAGGCAGGGTGAAAGTGGCGGCGTACGCTGATCACTCGAAAGGAAAAGAGTTCTGCCGCTTGTTGACAGCACCGCAGGTTCATCAGGCGAATGCGCACAGATCCTGTAATTCCGGCTTTAATCTTGCACGATGTTGTTGAAAGATACTCACAGAATGCAATGTCTGCCTGGATCGTAGCCTTGTCTTCTTGCTGCTAGATCTTTCAGGTAGCCGACCTGCTAGCAAGATGGCGGGTGACCAAGCACGCACTGGCAGCAAGACCAGCAGCGACCAGGCGCACCGCTCTCCGAAATGTGCCTGTAGTTGTAAAGAGGGGTCGGGAGGGCATCGTTTCGCTAATGCTTGTAATTTTTGTATTGTAAGTACGGCCAGGAGCTTGGCGTGTAGAGGTGTAGCCATGCCTGCCCAACCCCTTCGTCCCTTGCGCCTTGCAGAAGAAGGGCAGCCAGTGTCAAGTATCATGACAGGACACATTGTTTCTATGATGTGCAGTTGTTAACCCGGGGGCGGAACACAACGGAACACGACGTCTGAATTGCGCAAAACTTCTCCCTGCCAGGCTCTCGGAGCGAAAGTCGTTGGAGGCAGTGCACAAGAAGCCTTCTTCTCTGTGTATGTACCAGTCGCGCGCGCTCTTGCGATGAGCTTCATTGCCAAGCTATACATCCTCTAGACTCTACTAAACCCCACTTTAAAAAAAAAAACACTTGCAAGAAAGGCTCCAGAAACAGTGATAATCAGTCCGGAACCATAGCCGTCGTGTACAGCCAAAGATACCGGAGCAAAGGAGAGGCTGGAGGAATGTTGCAAGAAGGATGATTCCCACGGCTCGGGGTATTTGCACCGGAATCCAGACTGATGACAAGCCGCAGCAATGGAACATACTCTGTATACTGGTGGACCACTTTTGGACGGCATGCATTTGCAGCTAGCCTCTTGTACGTGAGAGCAAACCAGGTCTTATGCAGCCTCTCACACATTCGCAACTGACAGCTCTGAGTCTCGGTTGTCCACACGGTCTCTTCTACATTTAGACTCTGATGAGACCCCAGGCCAGATCACAGTGATATTGATTCCTGGATCTTGCCAGAGGCACTTGGGCATCCGCCAGAGTAGAACCGCGTGCCAGTTGCCCAGCGTGCTGTGCGGTTTTACGATGCGCCAGCTTGCTTCAGTTTGCAATGTGGATCTGCATCATCTGGCACAGAAGGACGCGAGAATGAAAATGCTGTAGCTCGCGCCACAGTGTCCAAGGCGCAGCGTCCGTCGTTGGTCTGAGCCTCAAAGCACATCACAGACTCGATTGCAAGACCATTCCAAAAATGATAACACTGGATACTTGCACACCCTCTCGAGCATCGGGTGCAAGTCTCGAGGAACGGATTCGCTTTTCCCGGCTTGAACATACACTTGTAACTGGGCCTTCTTTCAACGGGACCTCGAAGCAGTGGGGTCTGGCGTTCTGGGGTCTGACGGTAAAGCTCGAGTCTGCCACCATGAGTCTATATCAGTCCCCAGAACCAACTGCCAGCTCAGATGTTGCCTCCATGTGAGGAGGAGGGCATGTCAGAGTGTCAGCGCTGTGAGGAGTGGGCAGTCGGCTCGGGACCCTGAAGAGTCGAGGCCAATGATGCGGCGCGGAGTCGCGGCCGCGAGCGACGGGCGACCACGCAGACGCGGGGTACCCCCGAGGCAGAAGATACGATTCGAGCGCCGGAGAGGAGTAAGGATTTCTGACAGAACTGAACTGAATCAGAGGATCCCTTCTGCTCCTCTTCGCGAGAACTCATCTCGTCGCTGTGTCGGTCGGAGTCCGTCTAGAAGGTGCATCATACGGTTTAAGCCAGCAACAGTACTCTGCACAGCGTTATATTATGTAGCTTCTGCAGCCTGCTGTCACCAACTGCTTTTGACTGTGGTTGCCAGTCGCACTTGATTTCGCTCACTTGGCTGGAAGGCCGGTGCGGCTGACTTGGGCGTCTTTGGCCGGGGTCAGCCTCCCATGACGAAGAGCCTCAGCGGGGTCCTGGACTCCGGACAGTGCTGCTGCCATGTCAGGAGGTATGCGGGGTTCAGGGATTCTGAGGTTATTGGCAGTGAGAAACGTTGCTGCTAACTGCAGCACAATGACCTGATGTTGAATCAGAAACCGATCTCTGTGCAGCTGAGACGATGGCTGAGGGATGGTTTGGGCGGTAGCGGCCCGTCTGACCCCGGCCTCATGGGCGGGCCAGCGCCATGGAGGAGCATGGCTACTCAGTCATGCGTGTCCTGGGGCAAGGCGGTGGCTGCAACAGCCGGGTCTACGAGGTCAAAGATCGGGAGGGTCAACTGCGAGTAGTGAAGCAGCTGCCATGGGTCGCAGATACGGACAGAGAGAACGCTCTGCGCGAAGTGCGGCTCCTCTCTTCCATGCGACATCCATGCATTGTCCCATATCTCGAAAGTTTCCTTGTTCGCTCCACACCCTCTCTGCCCTCCGAAGATATCCTCTGCCTGGTCATGAGCCGCTGTGACCGGGATCTACGGCAGGAATGCCTCAGGGTTCGACTGGAGTGGGAGCTGAACGGATGCAGAGACGGCTTCGGCCGGGCACACATCGCAGAGATGTTGATCCTCTCCTGGCTTGCGCAGCTCACCTGGGGTCTTCAACACCTGCACTCTCGGAAGTTTCTTCACCGAGATTTGAAGCCACAGAACGTCTTATTGGCCCAACACGGCAAGCGAGTCATGCTGGCAGACTTCGGAGTTGCGGGACAGGTCGAGCACACCGAGGATCTGCGCCGGTCCATTGTAGGTACCCCTGCGTTCATGAGCCCGGAGATGTTAGAAGGTCGGCCTTACAACAGCAAGACGGACCAGTGGGCGCTCGGGTGCGTTCTTTTCGAGATGATGGCGCTGGAGCCTCCATTTGCAGGGCGATGCGACTCTTATGCAGCAGTCGTGAGCGCTGTGCTGCATGCACCTCCCGTGCAGGCTCCTGGTGGATACAGCCCACCTCTGTCTGCGACGCTGGAAGGCCTACTGGCTCGAAAGCCTCACAACAGGCCTTCAAACAGGGAGCTTCTGCGGTCTGATCTGTTGCGAGACCCTTTCCATGATTTCCTGCAAAGTTTGGACAGCCTTGTGGGAGACCGGAAGTGGGCGAAGCCACGGACGTCCACCTCGGAGCCCCGCGCTTCCACGGGCACTGCTGCCGCTGCCGGCACGGCAGTCGGCCTCGCCCGGCGGGCGATTCCTGTCCTCCGGCAGCTGCACTTCGCTCCAGAAGCCGCCACGGGTGGACCCCCAAATTCTGCACAGAGTGCCGTCACGGAGCCTTTCTTGGTGGACCAGCTTGACGCGGCCTCGCCATCGGACAGCGACTTGGGTTCCCCCTGGGCAAAGAGCCAAGAGCTGAGTGCCACGGGAAGTTCTATGCAGGTTGGCAGCGCGAGTGCTCGCACGCCTGGCCTTCCGGGCCTGGTGGAGGACGACTTCGGGGTCTCCAGGAGTCCATCTGTGTCAGCGCCCCACAGAGCCACGTCCAACCACACAGAAGGCTGCTCCTACGCTTCAGACTTCGAGAGCGACTCTGTCCAAGTAGGTGCCGAAAGCAATTCTTCTGGAGAGCGCGACCTCGATCTTTTGGAGGACTTCCAAGAGCCTGGAGACAGTGCCGACAACGTTTCACACAGCGAGCACGGCTTCGCCAGCACTGCGGAGTGGCGTCAGCTGATTGCCGAGGCAGAGGCCCTCTTGGTGCCGCTACCCGAGGTCCAAGCGACCGAGGAGGCCCACAAGCTCCGAGCGGCGCAGCTTGGTCGCAAGCGACTCCGAGAAGCCCCCCCCTTTAAAATTAGATCGGAACTGGAATGAGTAGAGCACACCCCGCAAACACACCCCGATCGTAGAGTGCTGCAGAGCCCTGGGTACCCCGCGAGCACAAGCACGGCACGGGCGCATAAGTCCCAGGCTCGCTTCATCCCTTGGCGGGGAGGACAAGGCAGGACCTCCAGCCGACGAGCACGGTGCAAGTGAGGGTCTTGACACTAAGATGTGCATGGGTCTCTAAACTGGGGTCTCCCATTTAGGTCCCCAAAATCGTACGACACCTTTTTAAGAAAAGACCCCAAAATAGACCTTCATAGTGAGACCTACCATCTAAAAGGCCCTTCAGCCCGGAGAGGTAGACACTGCCCTGAACTTCCTACGGGATCGCCGGCCTTTGGGAGACACCGTCGAGGCAGACGAGCTGCTTCTCCAGGCAGACTGTGCGAAAGAGGGCTCGTGGTGTCCATCGAGTAGATAGGACCTGGAAAGGACCTAAAACTCTGTCGGGTGTTTCTTTACCCCCCCTGGTGAGCACCCATAAAACCATCATGAAACCTCCAATCAAAAAGAAGAAGTTCGTGAAGTTCGCACATGCTGCTGCAGGGATTTGTAGTCCGGTCCTGGTAATTCGAAAGTTATCTTGTTGTATCTGCTGTGTCGAGGCATTGCAGGGCTTATTGCTCGTTTGACGGCGTCGATGTTCTGAAATCGGAATGGGCTCCTGAAGCAACCACTCGCTCGAGCGTACGTGCATGGTTGCGAACACGCGTGCATGTAAGACTACAAGACAACACTGGAGCAGACAGTGAGTGAGTGAGTCATTGAGTGTCGACCTGGGGTGCTCTCCGGCCTGCGGAAACGGTCCCTCTCGCCGTCTTTGCCCCTCCGCATGCGTTATCCGGGCTCCGGTGCAGAGTTCAATGCTCCGGGCCCCGCAATCCGAGCCTGGGATTTGGG
>CAJNDV010034889.1:12765-22966 GCA_905221635.1 Symbiodinium sp. CCMP2456 | reverse complement strand
GGGGGGCCGGGGGGGGTCGGGGGGGGCGGGCCGGGGCGGGGGGTGGGGGGGAGGAAGCGGGGCAAAAACGCCAAAAAGCCAGCCAAAATGAAGGGAAGCCGGGCGAAGGGGTGGGCAACCATTCCGCCTGCAGGGAAGAGGATTAGGTGGAGGGTACTTGAGGTAACCCCCAAGACGCCTGGGCCTGTGGCCTCGGCGGATTACGATAAGCACCCTTTTTGCTGAATGAAGGAAGGGCCTACCATTCCCCGGCGCTGAAGCCCTCAAGCCTGCATGGCCTGCACTGTAAACTCCGAGTCCCAAACCCTGCACCATAGCACCACACCCTGCGCATCCCGGAAACCCTAAAAGGTGCGGTTTCTGTCATCTTTCAGTGAGAGGTCGAGACTCCACGCACCCCCCAAGTGGAGCAGCGCAGTCTGGCGGCAGCGGGGCTCTGAGGTGGTTGTCTTGGTCAGTGCTGCTGTCATATAACCCCAGCGGTAAAACTTTACTGAAAACACGTATGATGACCTTGAGCGTCGCTGTTGCGACCACCGATGCTGTTTCTCACTTGCCACCACTATTCACCATTTCATTGTTTGTTGCCGCTGTTCTCATTTTCTCTGTGCAATCCCCGTCATTGGAGACAGCGTCTTGCTTCTATCATTGTCATTGTCACGATGATGATAGCTTGATAATGATATGAGCAGTATTCAACCTGTTTGCAGCCCGTATGCTTTTCAGGTTGACGAAAAAGAGGATGCAGCCATCCGGCAGTGGTTCCGAAATATGGCCGAGGACTCGAAAGCGCAGTGCCCATAGCGAGCCTCTGTGCCTTGAGTGAGAGGAAGATCACAAGATCATGTCCCGCTTGGATGCCCTGGAAGAGCGGATTGGAAATCTCCAAAAGAGGCACCAGCCGTTTCGAAGGATCTCTTCAGGTTTTTTCGTTTCGTTCCCGACTGCAGCTTCGTCGAAACTACCGGAATGAGCAACGCTTTGTGCTTTGGGGCCGCTGGGAGTCGAGTCTAAACCCATCGTGGGAGGACCTATCCAGTTGAGGAAAAGCTCAAGACGGCTTTTGGGAAGGCCTTCCGATGCGACAAAAATACTGTTTCGTGCTCCAGAGGTAGTTCCTCCTAAGCTGGCAGGTGACAGAAAAGATGATCCAAGAGGACTGGCTTTCTCTCGAGATTGTGAGTCAAGTCATCTTCACTGGGCGTCACGAGGATGTGATGCCCTGGATGCGATCCGCGATTCCACAACATTGCGCGGGCTTGTCGCCCTTCGGTTGGACACGCTGTCACCCTGAAGTGTGATGGGATTCCATGTTCGCTTTGCGCAGCATTGCCAGGGACAGGCAGCCTAAGCGTCGCACATTTTATCATCATCATCATAGTTCGAGTGCCAGCACTGAGGTTGAAAGTGCATCGTCGCGATGAAATGCAGAGGACCTGAAGTGTCAGGTTGATAGATTGCTACAAGCCCAGGAAGACAGTCGATATCGCATCAAGCGCCCGGAGTGAGAACTTCATGGCAGGGAATCAGCAATAGCAAGATACACAGACCTTTGTTTGTCAAAATTCTGGAAAGTTCTATCATTCATTGTCACAATGCGCCTCCCTGGATAAGAAAAGCCGCCGCCCAGTGGTGGGTATAAACCGTGGCTGAGCCGGGTTGAGAAATGAGTAATGCAGCTGTAATGCATGAAAGAAATCGGGTTCTCTGGGAGATCCGGGGGTCCGAGAGCTACACCTTTCGGGCCGACGGATGAACACCCCGTGAATGAGGTACTACCTTTCTGATATTGGATGTTGTTCTGCACGCATGAACTCAAGGCTACTGTAGTTTTGAAAGCTACGACAGGCCCTAGACCTAGACTCGGCGAACATGGAAATACACACGAAATAAGAGATGTAGTGCCCCCCCCCACATGTTTCTCATGCTGCTTATGCACTCCTAAGAAGAGACGACATGATGAAACCGTACTCTTCTATTTCCGAGGTTCCAGGAGGCCCGGCCAAAGCAATAAACATGTGGGACCCTTCGTGTCGCAGGGCTGTGAGTGAAATAATGATTTCTCGAGTTTCCTGCGTTGTCTGGCTGACGAAGTCCCTAACTTTTAGACGAAACTGGTGAGGACCGCTGCAGCAGGGCAGACGCAAGTGCAGCAGGCAGCACTTTGCCCTTCTGTTCATGTCGGTAATCTGTGGCCAAATCTGTTCAAAAGCCGGGGACTCTTGAACCAAATCACAGCTGTTGGCAGGGCCAAGTGCAGTTGCAGAGCCCTCCCAGTCCAGACTCCCAGCAGCGGAGAGGCACTTTGCCACATGCTGGACCTCTCATGTACTTGTTGCATCTCTTGTTGCCAGAGTTGTTGATCAGGAGAGGCAAAGGCACTGGTCTTCTGACTTTGCAAATGGCTTTGAAGAATCTGTAGCCCAGACATCATCAAGACTTGTTCTGAACAAGTATTCGGGCAAGGGTACCATTGCTGCACCTTGACTTTCCGGCGCTGCCGTCTCCCCTGGTTGGAGTTGTTTTGTATTTTGCACCTCCACCTCACACCAAATCTGGCAGGCTTTCGTCTCATGGAGTCTTTGCGAGAGGCCGGAGGTGAGTTCGGGCGCCCGACGGTGCCACCCAAGTCGGATCCGGCGAGGCGATCATGAAGCAAGCTGCCAGATTGCATGGGTGCATACATACATGATCATACTGGGAGGAGACGGATACTGTAGCGCAACACATGTCGGCCGTATGTATATATGCATGTATGCGTACGTACAAACGTGAGCAGCGGGGAGGAAATGGGAAGGTCGAGTTTGCCTATTAATACTACACAGAACACGAGCTGTGATAGCCATAGTGATGTTGGACGCTTTCCTAAATCTTAATTCATCGAAACTTGCGTGGTCACCTGGAGCGGTGAGCTCTGGGTTGCAAAGCCGGACGTCCAAGACGCACCGACAAGCAGCACGACCAAAGATCGCACAAAGACCATTGCGAGTCAGTCGTGACAAAAGGGTAGTTGCATCATGCAGCTTGCCTCACGTGATTTCTGCAGGATGTGCTTTTGTCAGACGTGTTCAGCTGCAAGTCTCTACAGCAGGATGTCGTAGGTCGTTTTAAGACCCAAGACGACTAAGTACTATTCAATCACAACACTGAATACTAACGTCACCACAACAACGACATCGAGCTTTACAGCGGCTGCAAGTTGCCCTCATGGACGAAGCTTCACAGGCTCGCCACTCCAAGACACTTCGGCATCTTAAGAAGCATGCCAGTTGGAGAACAGTGCAGGGGGTTTGGTTACTGACTGCTACAGAACGTGCAAAATCATGCGAATCAGCTGTCTAACATAGAGGTATCTTGAAGTGACGTTTCCAGGAATTGCTGAGAGCAGCCTATGGTGATGAGTGGGGCAAGACGGGCAGCTCGGATCTACCTTTGATTAATCAACTCTTGATTTTTGCGACATCGGCGCAATGTGCTACAAGCGACGAGCCCCAACAATGCAAAGACCTGAACGGAGGTCACGACCTCGCCGGGCACCAGGTGCATCTTCCTTTTTCTTGATCTGTGAGTGGTCAAAGAGTCGCAGGGATGCATGACCTCCCATCTTGACAGGTAGTCGGCGCGGCAGATGTTGCTAGTGTGGTTGAGCAGCTTGGCCGAACATGCAGTATTGCATGCATCCATTCTCGACGGGGGTTTCAAGCCGATCCGATCTGCTCTCTGTGTGTGCGCGTTTAAGTCCGTGTGTACTTTTGTTTCTGGCTGCGCCGACCAGGCAACGACTCAACCGAAGTAGACAATTCGATGTGGACTCTGGTTGTGACTAATTGTAGGGGAAGCAGTGGACGCTCTGCGGCTGTTGTCATCGAACACAGCTGAAACAGACGATGAGATGACACTACTGCAGAGGTGAAGAACACGATTGGGGGTACAGGGTGTCAGAACATCACAAGATGTAGTAGTGCCGTAGTGCCAATAAGGTTTCGTTCGCTCGACTTGACATGGCCCTTGTTTCATCTTGACCATGGAATCGAAGCGGCTTTGAAGACTTGTTCGTAAAGATGGGCCCATGCATGTCGATCTGTCCCTCAGACCTGGTACATGTCTGCAGCATTCTGCAACCGTGTGTGGCTGCCTGACGACGGAGCACAGTATGTTCTGTCCTTTACGCGTTGCGGTGAGTGTTGAGGGAATACCCGACGGCACAGCTATTGCCAAAGGGTGACATGTAGCGCAAAGCCGTTCACGCCAAGCCGAGCCTTCCTTGCTGCGTTTGACCTTGGGGAGTCTGTCTCTCTCGCAGGCAGGGTCGTGGCAGCAGCCTGCTCTACGGAGTCTCGATGGCACGAATTTACTGCGAGTTTCCGGTCCCGCAAGTTTCTGTGCCTGGACTTGAGCTCAGGAGAGTTGCTGCCTGAAGGCGGGCAGTTTGATGCTTGTGGTTTCTGACGACCGGCGCATGGCTGTTCGACTATTACCAGTGCTGATTGTAGTGTGAAGGCGTCGAGCAGCTGGCGCGTGCCTTCTGCACGAGAGAGGCAAGTTTCTTTTTACAGATTCCTGTTGCGGAGGTTGAATGCTCAGAAACCTGGTGGAAGCAAGCACTCTGTGTTGGGTAGCGTTCGTACGGAAGTTAACATGAATACATTGCTGGCCGTGTTATTGTGTCTGTGAGAGCCTGCCTGCACGTGCATGTCTGGGAACCTACCTGTATTTCAAAGGTATCTCCCCGTCCTTTCAACTATCTAATCTATTTTTTACAGTTCCTAGCCATCATACGGAGGCTGTTTCATGACATCAAGGGAAACCCTAAGGAGACAGATTAACTCACCAAAATCCTAGTTGGCCCCTGTTCAAACACGTCGCTGACGGAGCGCACAGCCAGGAGCCATGCCTCAGCTAACATGGAGAAGCGCGATCAAACACATTTCAGCTCCTGACATCTCCAAGCAGAGCGCGATTCAACACGATAAGGTCGTAGCATCCCGAGTGCCTTACTCCTGAGCCTTGCCCGGGTTATGTTGCCCCCTTAAGGCCATTTCGGCTTTATTCCTAAACCCAAGGCCCTCGCCCGAAAGCCTTGTAATGCCTGGACAGGAGCCTCTGGGTGGACCTGTCCTGGAGCTGGGCATGGGGACTGGCAAAGTTGCCCTCCAGCTGTTCTTCACCTTGCACGGCCACCTGACTGAAGACCACGTCATTCGCGGGGTTCGATAATCTATGTTCGACAGGAATGAAGCTTATTTCTATGGGATGAGAGAACCCTTTCTTCTGGTGCTGTAAACAGCCCCGGGCACATCCCTTCGTTATTCGAGCGCATCCCAATTTCTTCGCCTTGCACGCTTGCTGACGAACGGTCGCACGTAGACACACACACACACACGCAGGAGCACATCGTAGCACATTTTATCGCCGTGTCTTGCATGCTGGCACGGAACTGAGAATTGATCTGATTGACTTGCTAATTTAGAGACGTTGAATAATAATTGTATGTGATTGTGATGTTCGAAGCTCACCTCACCGAGTTGACATCTTCGGATTGGAGCTCGCACCGAGCCGCTATGCGTTGGCGGCATCTGCTCTTCGAGAGCTTTCGCGGGCAAGCGAACGCTTCACTTTTCAGGCCTGAGAAAGCATAATGGGAATTTGTGGGAATAGTGGGGGCTATAGTTAAGATGCTTCTGCACAGTTTTCGCAGTTTCTCATGTCGGAGACCAGGAGGCGGGAGACTCTACGGTATTGCTGGACCACGACTACGGTGTGCGGTGCGAGTTTCGCTGTGCCTCCCTTTTGGATACGCCCGTGGAGATGCTACAGACGGCTTCTGCAGTTGTTATGGAGGTCTGCTTGCCGCTTGAGGTGCAGCGAGAGGCCAGCAATAGGCTCCAGATGTGCCAGCCAGGCTGCCGCATCGTTAGCTACTCGGCGATTCATGGCTTGGTCGGTCAGGACTGCCGCCTTGGACCCGTGAAAGCAGAGAGTGG
The DNA here is from genome assembly GCA_905221635.1 of Symbiodinium sp. CCMP2456. NCBI lineage: Eukaryota > Dinophyceae > Suessiales > Symbiodiniaceae > Symbiodinium > Symbiodinium sp. CCMP2456. The sequence goes on along the minus strand of CAJNDV010034889.1, from coordinate 16,982 downwards.
ACTGACTGGTGATGGACGCGGAGGCATCTCCCTCGCTGCATCCTGGAAGCCAGTCGGTCATGGCTTTGGCTTCTACGAGATGGCCGCTTCAGCTGAAGATGCTGCAGATGCTTGGTCCCGGGCTACCACGAAGTTGAAGTCCGAAGATGCCGTTCAGGTTGACGTGACCGGATGCCCTTCTCGTGCCCGACGACTGCGCTACACTGATGATGTCTTGGCTGATCCGGCCCTTGCATATCCTTGGGCTAAGGGAGACAAGGTCTTGATTGGGTACTCTTGGCTGCCGTTCCCAGACCTCGGAGAGCCTGACGACGGCAGTGCGGGGGGGCTTGATGGGGTGACCTGGATGCCGGCATATGTGGTTTGTGTGTTCGAAGACAATTTCGTGAATGTTTGCTATGAGGACGACGGTACCGTGGAGGAAAGGGTGCACCCTGACAGGATACGAATTCCAGGAAAGCGTCGCGAGGTGGATGCGGTGACATGAACATGGGAGTGCTGCCGTCCTAAGACTACAGACGAGAGATTCAATCAGCAACTTGATGCTGACACCGCCGAGGCGTCAAAATTGTCGACAGGGCAGGGGCGGCAGCCGGTCACTGTCTCGGGATGTGGCAAAAGCCCTGTAATTTTGACCGTGCCTGCGCCTTGAACACGTGGATTTCTTGGAAGAGAAGAGCTCGCGAGTGCGCCATGGTGGCTGCACACGGCTCGCCGGGAGCGACATGCGAGCCCCGCTGAAGAGCGAAAGCCGCGAGTGGAGCCGCAGTTCCTGGGTGCAGGGAGTCACGGATCATGAGGCGGAGAGACATTGCCGGGCCCGGAAAAGAGCAAAGGGAATGGGACCAGCATTAAGGGGCCTGTGTCGAGACTTGGTCAGCCCAGCGCTCCGGTTGAGGACCATAGAAGAAGCCAACTTCTTCTACCCAGCGCTGTGCACGCGGGAGTCGTTGCAAACATGTCGCGATGCGCCGCAGACGGGCAGCCATGACTTTCATACCTGAAGCTATAAAGAGCACCCTGCGGCTAGAATGGCAGGTCAATGGAGAACCAAGCTTTGCCCTCGTCCGGAGGCCAACTCTTCAGCATGCGCTAATCCTGGTCTGGCATTGGAGTTGTTGTTGATGGTGGCAGTTACCTGGTAGTGTTTGTGCTGGTTATTTTTTCGTTCTGGTGCTGGTCTGGTTTCTGCAATTTTCCGTGTAGTCATTCCATTCGTCATTCTTCAATCTTGCCTCGGGGCGCTGTTGTAATCCAAGTTGTCCAAGACAACGCGCGCGTGGGGAAACCCATTCTGAAGGTTCGGTCTTCCCTTGACTTTTCTGGCTTGCTCTGTCCTACGCTTCGCTTTTTACATGTCCTGTTGCTCGTTGCTTCCGCAGCACTGACCCAGCTCTTACGGTACTTCTTGGGCCCGAAACACTTGGAGCTACTACTTCCCATCCATCATGCAAAATCTTGTTTTCATGATTGTTGTGAACCATCGCTTTAAGCTTTATGACACAATGCGGTGAACTAGCTGCACTAGCCAGTGCGTCAGCTAATGCTGGGAAGAGAGTGATTCCGCTATATTCCGCTGACAGGAATCGCGAAGCCTTACAGAAGGGAAGACTTGCGCTGAGCCCAGAACTTTGTTGCATCGTGGATTGTTGCCAGAATCGCTCACAGTGCTCTCTTCAATCTGAGTTGTGATGACGACTAAGTCCAGGATGAATTCATGCTTGATTCGGCGGCCCAGGCATCAGGAGAGCAGCAGAGACAAGCTGAGGCCGGAAGACATGCTATCAAGACTTGTCCCACTCTTCTTGTTGCAGCAAGAAGTTTCTCAGCAGTTTCAGCTGAGCTCCCAAGGAGAGTAATAGACGAAAGAAGGATTCCGTGGTTGTTGCAAGCAAACTGCCCGGTCAGATCAGATCAATGAAATCTGATAGGAGCCGCGAGCCCGCATGCATGCGTAGCCCTTTTGCTTGCCACATTTCAGGACCGACCCGTATGGAGTCCTCCAATGGTTTGCCGTTTCAGGATCGTGAACTTGCCCCGTAACAGGACTCAGGGCCGGGAACAATAAGCCGGAGAGCACGTAATCGGGCTCCGACAGGTCCTCCGTCTCTTCGGACAGCTGGACTTGGCTGCCTCAGCTCGGTTCTTGGCTGGCGTATGACACGGTCTTGCTTCGTTAACATGCTCTTCATAGCACGCGGCATCAACATCATTAACATCATGGTTATCACCACCATCATCACCATCATCATCATAAACAACAGAATCAACTTGTTCTTCTTCACCATCACCGTCAGTATCACACGCCGCCATTCATGAACAGGACAACAATGGCAAGATTTTTGGTTTCAGTAAGGACAGTACTGGCTCTTCGGGTAAAGCAGCAATGACAGCACCAAGCAGGATTGCCATCACCATCCGAAGCTTCATCATGCACAGCGGACTTAAGCTGTCACCAGTAAGCAGAGCCATCATAGCCATCATAGCCGCAGAACGGCAGCGGTCTGAAACAACAAGAAACAGCAGCAGCAACAGCAGGAGCTGCAATGATGCTGCTCTTGCCACTGACTGCTACTGAACCGAATGCTGTAGCTACTGGACAAACATAGCGAGGGTTCGCGCCAAAGAGAAGTTGCACAAGAAGCTCATCTGCTGGCCTTGAAGCAGGATGGGAGGAGGCAAATCGCCTCCGACCTGTTCAGACGGATCCTGGAGGCATTGTGCAGCTTTCCCTGCAAGCTGGCATCAGCTGGGCAAAAGATGCTGATGCACAGGTGGATCCAACACTTGCCACCGCCGGCTTGACTCCCACGTTGCTGTGGCCTCGTCCTCGGAGCGATACACACATTCTACAGGAGCCACCTCAAGGCTGTTCAGCATTTCTATGCATTGCTTTTCCGCACCAAGTCTGCATGCACTACTTCAACAGAAGAATTGTTTAGGCGTGCTTGACCGAGGAACACGTTGTTGAAGGCTTACGAGCCTGCCAGGATCGGTCTTGTAGTGCTGGAAGGAGTCCCATCTTGTGCCCCTTACTGGTAGCTCTGTACAGGATGGACCGGGCTTCTCTAAACGAGGAGGTGCTTGCAGAAATCATGCAGGTCTCGGGCCTCGGGTGTCTGCAAGATTGTGCTACTCGGAACCATGGTGCCCAGAGGCCTATGTCCAAGCTGGACAGATCTCCTCCATCGATTGGTGGCTGAGGACACACACAAACACTGAGACTGCTTTTGCCTATGTCATACCCGGCTGCAGGTTTTGGAGGCTGCTGGAAGAAGCTGGAAGCCCGCCTGGAGCAAAGCCTCCTCTCGAAGCTTGGAACTTTCGGCTCTGTGAGCGTGCGCGCCGAGGCATGCAGCCGCAGCTTCGCTGCTCCTGCGCCAGCATCAAGCCGATGCAGTGCAGCAGGGCCGCAGGCCCTGAGCTGATGCTTTGGGTTCGTTCAGACGGGACGGGACGGGAGCTTCTGGAGGCACCTGCAGCAGTTCCTCCAGCGCCGCATCTCGTCCGCAGCGTTTCGCCTTTTCTCGCAGCACGGGCCCTGTCACTTAGGGCCCAAGATGGGCCGGGCTGCCGAGCTTGCACAATTTCGACGAATCATTCAGGCTGAAAGAGAAGTTTACTAGGACGGTCTTTCTTTGTGGAAGAGAGCAACAGATCTTGTGCAGGGCCTGGCTACGGGCCATCGCAGTCTCGTGCCGTATCAGGAGGCCGAGAGTCGCTTCTGTCAGATACCTCGAAGCTTTCCTAGCCTGCAGAGTTACTTGCAGGTATGGGATATCTTTCAGCCACGGCCTAGAATTTCCTTGGGTTTCCTCATCCAATTGCTTCCGAGGGTTTGGATGCCCTCTGAGGCAATTGATCTTCAGCTCCCTGCACTTACAGCCGGACCACTCGGTCTTCCAAATCGTGATCGAGGCCGGTGCAGCTGGTAGGGATGCCAACGCAAGCTTAGGTTGAGCCAATCGCTGCCACCACTGGTAGCATGCTGGATTCAAAAGCTGGAAGCTTCAGGCTTTCGCGGACGCCAACGATGCACAGGGCGTGCAGGAATGGCTCTCGCGAGCCAGGCTGTTCTGCCTCGAGCATGCCGCTTAAGAGAATCAAGTCTCATGGCTAAATCCAGCTGCTACACCTGTGCACACTCCCTCTCACTCTCACTCTCTCTTTGCCTCGCGCTCCGTCTCTCCCGGTTTCTCTCTCTCTCTCTCTCTTTC
>CAJNDV010034887.1:13619-28174 GCA_905221635.1 Symbiodinium sp. CCMP2456 | reverse complement strand
GGGTTTAGGGTTTAGGGTTTAGGGGTTCAGGGTTGAGGGTTTAGGGTTTAGGGTTTAGGGGTTCAGGGGTTTGGGTTTAGGGATTGGGGTTTAGGGTTTAGGGTTTAGGGTATAGGGTTTAGCCTTTGGGGTTCGGGGTTTCGGATTAGCCTTTGGGGTTTGGGGTTTCGGATTGAGAGTTTGGGTTTTAGCCTTTTTGGTTTGGGGTTTCGGATTGAGGGTTTGGGGTTAAGGCTTCGGGGTTTGGGGTATTTAGGAACTTGAGGGTTTAGGGTTTGAGTTTTAGGTGTTGGGGTTTGAGGTTGGAAGGTTTTAGGTCATGGTTTAGGGTTTATTAGAGCTTGGGGTTCAGGGTTTAGGGTTTAGGGTTTAGGGCTTAGGGTTCAGAGTTTAGGGTTTAGGGTTCGGTTGTAGGCAAGTAGCTGTAAGCTCACACCCGAGCCATCTGTAAACCTCAACTATTACTGGCGCAGCCGACAAGGCTTGGGCTCATCAATGGCCTGGACAACACCTTCATGCCACCGGTTCCTTGCACTGAACATATCTCGATTCAGGGGGTTGGGGTTCAGGAGTTTCGAATTCAGGTGGTTTGGCCTTCGCGTTTTTGGTGTAACGCTTTTGAGAAGGGCTTGCAAAGCTCTAAAGCCTAGACTCCTGCGCCGGTGTGACTCGCAGGAAGCTTTTTTGGTAGATCTCAGTTAGCACTGTTGCTCAAGAGGGTTTCTGCTTTAGGCCTAAAAGGACAACTTTGATTCATTAGGCAATATACCCTGAGCCAGAAGGTTGAGCCCACTTACAGGGCTCTTTGGGAAATGTAGGACGCGGAATCGGAACACTTCGCAATAATATCGGAGCATACCTTTAGCCCTTAAAGCCTTAAATGTTTAGGTTCATGGGTAGTGTAGGGGCTCAAATAATTACGAATACGATTTTGGGGGTTCCTTATTGTAACTTATAGTATAATATACCCCAAAGCCCTATTCTAATTATCAAGGCCCCTACAGAGGGGTTTGGGGTTTGGTTTTATGGTTTACGGTGTGTTCAGGGGTTTGGGTTTAGGGTTTTGGTTAAGGGTTAAGGATTTAGGGTTTAAGGGATTCGCTCCGTAGGTTTTGGGCTGATATATAAAATCCTTCCTTGAGTGCAAGCCTAACTTAGGGGCCTTCTTACTTAGAGTAGGGTTTTTGGATCTTGACTAGACCCCGCCTAAACCCTAAACCCCTAAACCCTAAACACTAAATCCTAAAGCCCAAACCCTTATGGCACAAGGTCAAAAGGTTAGTAACAAACTCGACCCCTGCATGCCCGCAATGTGGATGCCAGCTTCGAGAAGTTTATGGAGCTCAGCCAGTAGTATAGAACACGGTTTAGGGTTTAGGGGTAGAAGCTTGCATGCGTGCTAAGGTTATTCCTCCCAAGGCTCCTTAATATGAAAGGGCTCCTGAATTTGAATAGGGTTTAGGGATTAGGGTGTTGTAATTCCGCGTTCTAAACTCCCTAAACCCGAAACTGTAGATCCTGAACCCAAAATTAAGGTCCTCACAATCGAAAAATTTGGGTTGCGGGGTTGACGCCTTCTGTTCATTCTGAGGCATGCAAGTCAGGAACTTGTGAAGCAACTTTGGAACGAAGCCTACGGTTTTACAGTCTAGGGTTCGGCGTTTACGGTTCGGGTTCAGGGGTTAGGTTTTTATGGTTTAGGTTTCAGGGCTTTTATTTTTTACGGTTTAGGGTTGAGGGTTTAGGGTTGGGGTTTAGGGTTAGTAAGGGGGTGGCTACTCGTAAAGCATTGAAAGGGTTTCGGTTCTTCTTAGACCTTGCCGCGCTGCGATTCTGTGGACTGGACGTACCCCCCCTCAGCAAAACCTAAACGCCTCACTTTTTCGTAGAACTCCATGCCTAAATTTCTCTCAGCCCTACAACCCAAACCCTGAAGCCTAAACGCTGATTAAACCTTAAGCCCCAAACCTCAAGCCCTAAAACCCTAAACCCAAACCCTAAAGCCAAACCCTAAACCCTAAACTCTCAACCCTAAACCCTAAACCCTAAACCCTAAACCCTAAACCCTAGCCCTAAACCCTAAACCCTAACCCTAAAGCCAAACCCTAAACTCTGAACCCCGTGCCATGATCCCAAACCCTGGTCCTGAATCCAGAAGTCTCAGCAAGGCTACACTTCCTGGGTTCTTGATAAAGAGGGTTTAGGGTTCAGGGTTTAGGGTTTAGGGTTTAGGGTTCAGGGTTTAGGGTTTAGGGTTTAGGGTTTTGGGTTTAGGGTTTAGGGTTTAAGGTTTAGGGAGTTCACTTTGAGTCACCATAATCGGTGTCTGTCGTACATCATTTGCGTTCCCTCTTATGGTAACTTGGATAAGTTACTGTTTCTGGTGGCACCCGAGGTGCTCCTGTGCATTACACTCTTTGCCGGGGCCCTGGCAACAACCCTTAAGGTAACACTCTAGGCTTCAGGGTCTAGGGTCTGGATAAAGCCCAGAACAGGGAGTGGGGGTGTATTCGATTATGCTTAAGTCACACAGCGACCCTCAAGAAAGTGGTTAGAAAAGAGATTTTTGGGTGCACGCGGACTATTGAAGTAAGAACACAAGGGCCTTCGATGTTAGAATAGTGCTGATGGGCATGTTCTACTACAGTTCGCGATCAGAAGCGAATACTATTCGTTCTCCTTCAAGCCCCGATATTTCCTTAAAGTGTAGAGGTCTTGGTATTATGAATTAAGGTGCATTCCTTCATGAAGGGGTGTTCGGTTCTCTGGGTACCATGCAAGGTTTCGGTGTGTGATCTCCAGTTCTGACTGAGGTTTGAGGTTCAGAGCCGGTTTACAGTATGGATCATTTTGGTTTTCGGTTTGTGGCTTGAGATTTTTTTTAAGAAAAGGCAGTACAAGAAGTGGTTACCGTTGTAGTGGTTGTGGTCGTAGGGGTGTTGAAATTGGTAGTAGTTTAGTAGTGGCAGTAGTGGTCGTAGTCGTCGTCGTGGTAGTACTACTAGTAGCAGCAGCAGGAGTAGTGTTAGTAGTAGTAGTAGTAGTAGTAGTAGCAGCAGCAGCAGCAGCAGCAGCAGCAGCAGCTGCAGTAGCAGCAGCAGCTGCAGCTGCAGCTGCAGCCACTACTACTGCTACCACAACAACAACTACTACTACTACCGCCACCACCACGACGACGACGACGACGACGACGACTACTACTACTACTGGTACTAGTATTTGCTGCAGCAGAAGTAATAGCCTACGTTTTCGTAATCGTATCAGGATTGTATGAGCAGCGCTGGCAGCGCATGGCAGTGCTAGTAACATAGCACCTGCCCAACCGCGGCCGCAGCGGGAATCCTCATGATAGCATTTGGCAGAGAAGCAGTTCGATAAACCCTGAAGCTGTTAAGAGCCGTTACAAGAACACCAGCAGGGTTTCGAGCTCGTCATCGACAATTCGGGCGGGTAGAAGATCCTGCTGCAGTACTACCTGGCCATGGGCCTAGATCGACAGCACCAGCTTCAGCATACGCTCCTCTGTCGTTGCAGGGACTGCGCAGCTGCTCGCTGCTTTGTGCCCCATCCACGGCGGAAAGACCGATTTGCCAGACTGGCTGTGGGAGAACGGGGTCCTGGAGGACCCTTCTTGGACAGCTGCGGCACCCTACTTGTTGTGGTGGTCCGCCGCACGCCACTTCTTTCAGTGGTTAAACCGCGTGCTGGGCCGAACTCGGCGGTAAGGACACGGCAGTCAATCTTTAGCCCTCCTAAATCTCTTAGTTTAAAGTCATGAAGTCATGGGCCCTATACCCCAAAGCCTGCACCACAAAGCCGAAGGCCTAAACCCTAAGCCCCAATCCCGAAGTTAAGCTGTAAGCCCAAGCCCGAAGAAGCCCTAAACGCTAACTTCGACCGTAAGCCTCAAACCCATAGGCCTACCCATAGGCCCCATAGTAGTTCCTTTTTGGGATTACCTTATAGGGATTCAAATTTTGAACCCCAAAAAAGAACTACTATGGGGCCCAACTATGGGTAAAGTCCTAATCGCAGGTCCTGGTGTTGGAGAATTTGGTCTTCGTCTGCAGTGCGAGTCCTTGGGCTGTCACTGCAAGTGCGGGCTGCTGGGCGGCAACCTTTGTTAGGGTTTATAGAGGGTTAAGGGTTTAGGCTTTCGGTGTTTTTGCAGTTGGGACAGATAGGGGGGACAGGGCTTGAAAGGTTCTTTAGTTTAGAGCCTAGGGTTTGAGATTGCGTTTAAAGTTTAAGGGTTGTTTTGAATATGGTCTTAGCGAAGCTGTTAAAGGCTTTAGCCACAGTGCTGACATGGTTTTGCATTGGAATTCTACCGGTCGTTTGAGAGGTCGGGCTTTTTTCGGGGCCTCAGTGGTTTTTGAGTAAACCGGTGGTGTTTTCGATTCCATTTTGTATCTATGGGTTGCAGCTTTAAGTTTAGTGGTGTTGGTGTTTAGGTGAAGGCCGCGAAGCAGATAGCCAGTAGTAGCATTCGCTGAAACCTTGACCAGACCCCCGCGAGGATCCAAAAAGTAGATCCCTTAAGGAGGTTCCTATAAAGTACCCTAAACCCTAAACCCTAAACCCTAAACCCTAAACCCTAAACCCTAAACCCTAAACCCTAAACCCTAAACCCAAATTAGGGGATCTACTTTCTGGATCCTCCCCGGAGGTCTGGGGAGCCGTAGGGGCCCTGGAGTCTCCAAGCCTATGAACCCAGATGTCCGGACCGAGGGTTCAGGGTTTAGGGTTTAGGGTTTAGGGTTTAGGGTTTAGGGCCCAGGAGCAAAAAAGCCCCAGCCCCACACCCGAAATTTCAGAATGAAGCTGGAAGCTCAATCCTGGGCTGCCTTGTTTCCAAAACCCGCATAGAATATAGGGGCCTGAATAATTAGAATAGGGTTTTGGGGTATATTATACTATAATTATAATAAGGAACACCCCAAACCCTATTCCAATTATTAAGGCCCCTCCATTACACTAAGTGGAAACCCTGAGCTACGTAGACCCGGAAACCTAAGCCCCGAAAGTCAAAACAGAGAGTTCTTCCGAGGTGGTGAGCCAGTATACACGTCCATCTACTGTGTGGCTCGCCTTTGACTTCTTAACTTCGAAGTCTGCAATGGCTGTTGTAAGGGTAGGATCGGGTTTTAAAGCTTGTTTCTTGGTTTCTTGAGGGATGCATCATAGCTGTAAGGATTTTATGAGTGAGCTTCAAAGAACCGCTACTTATATAGCCCTTATCCAACCTGTGTGACACGATGATATGCCCACTCAAACCCCCAAAATCGTCGTTTGTAAAGCCCTGTGAAGACGTGCATACACCCTGGATCTTAAACCCAAGAACATTATCGCCTCGAACACCAAGGCTGGCATTTATATCATTCCTCCAAGCCTGTGATGATACTTCTGCTGTTTAGGGTTAGGTAAAAAACCACACCAGCTTGAAGTATTCATTCAAAACTACCCTCTTACGAAAAGGTTTCCCTACGAAGGGTCTGCCTTAAAAGTTGGGCCCTCTGAAACCCTAAACCCTAAACCCTAAACCCCTTAAGCCCTAAACTAAAACCCCAAGCAAAAATCGAGAACCAAGATCGCGTGAGAATGGGTTCCAGACCTTCGAGGTGTAGTCATGAGGTCTTAGCATATACTTGGAGGGTCGGGGGACTTAGTAAATGGTTAATTTTATAGACTTATAAGTACTACAACCCCAATTAGGGTCCCGCTTAGGGTACTTATAAGTCTACTTATTACCTAGTTACTAAGTCCCCCGACCCTCCAAGTAGCATATAGGTCTCTGCGGTTTAGGGTTCTGGGAGGTGCCGGCAGTCCGTGTTCTTTGAACCCTAAAACCGAGCCCAAACCCTAAACCCTAAAACCGAACTCCAAAAGCCTTAAAAGGCAAACCCCAAACCTAAACCGTGAGCGCTAAGCCTGCATTGCAGCACCCCCTCGGGATCGAGAGTCTTTGCGCTGAGAACCAGCAAAAGAAGGATAATATAGGGGACGGAGTAAGGGTTAGGCTTTAGGGTTTAAGGTTTCGAGTTAATTGTGGATAATCTACCTTTATGGTCCCCATGTAGCTATTCTTGCACTAAAATCTACTCAACGCACTTGTTCTATCTGTTCAGGCCCGTACATTACTGAAAAGCAGAAATATTCGCCAAGCCAAGACAGCGATCGACTGCGTCTGAGATGTTCTGTTGTACCGGAAAGGCTGCTACTGTTGATGGTATAAATCCTGCATTACCTTAAGGACCCGAATAATTACCTATATTATTTTAGGGGTTCCTTATTTTGATTATAGTATAACGGGGCCCCAAAACCCTATTCTAATTATTAAGGCTCCTATTAGGCTATGAGAATTATGGTATATTCCTTATTATGGGTGCGAGCAACCCCTGGCCTGATCTTGCCAGCCCGGAAGGGCCCCCAACCTTAAACCCTAAAGCCTAAACTCCAGGGTTTAGGGTTTCGGGTTTAGCGTTTAGGGTGTAGGGTTCAGGGTTTAGGGTTTAGGGTTTACTGGCCCTTCAGCCTGTGCACGAAACAGTACAGTTTATGGTTTGTTGTCAGGAGTGGCTTGTGAATGTGCCGATCTTGCCACCTGTCATGCATCCCTACTTGGAGGGTCGGAGGACTTTATAATTCGGAAATAGGTAGAGTTAATATAACTACCCTAAACCGGCTCCTGATTGGGGTTATGATTTAGGGTTTAGGGTTTAGGATACTTATAACTCTATGAAAAGGAACTTGACCAAGTCTCCCGCCCCTCCAAGTAAGCAAGACTGGGTTTCCGGAGCACCATGCTTTATTACTGTTTTTCGGACCTGTTCCTTCAAGGAACCATTATGAAACATCAGTGTTTGCTTTCGCCCCTTGGTCACTTCAAAGCCCGGAAGAAGCGACTGACTGCAACCCCTAAACCCTAAACCCCAAACCCTAAACCCTAAGACTTTCGCACTTGAGGCGTTTTCGTCAGGTCTGTCCTCGGCCTTTCCAATTCAACTGGACCCAACAACCCGAGAACTTGACGAGAAGGATTGGGTTTAGGGTTTAGGGTTTAGGGTTTAGGGTTTAGGGTTTAGGGTTTAGGGTTTAGGGTTTAGGGTTTAGGGTTTAGGGTTTAGGGTTTAGGGTTTAGTGTGTACCTGAACCCTGACCACCTAGTTAGGGTTCCTTGGTATGAAGTCCTTAAACCGGCACGGTCTTCAGGGTCCATGTAGGGCTTACGGGATGCTTTGTAAGATATCCGGGTTTGGGGTTTAGGGTTTAAAGTGGTGTCCTAAAGCTTCTGTCATGTGTGGGACCTTACCCGAGACCACCAAGAAACCCGTACTCATAACAAGCCTACGCAAGCTCGTAACATGTCATGGTAAGCCTCACAAACCCGACAGCAAGTATGACCTAAAGCGCACCAGTAAGTAAGGTTCCGTAGATGCGGCTATCAGTAAGAGTCTTAGGAGTACCCTCTTTACAACCCTGGTTATTAAGTCCCGTGATCCTTACCGTGGCCGCGAATATATCGGCCTGAACAATTAGCAATGTTATTCTGAAGGGTTCCTTGTGACGGCTGTAGTCTAACATGCGCAATAACTTAGTCTAACCTACTAAACCCTAAACCCTAAACCCTGAACCGTACTACTGTTGATGATATGAATCCTGCATCACCTTAAAGGACTCTAAACTGCGGGAACTATGGTATATTCCGTAGTATGGGTAATGCAAGATTATTATCATCAACCGTATTAAGGCCTAAACCCTAAACCCTAAACCCTAAATCTTAAACCCTAAACCCTAAACCCGTAAGGCCCCTGCGCCCCAAAGTCCCTGTCCTGTTGGAGGCTGGTCCTCGCCGGGAATTGCGCCCTGGATCGACCCTCCGGAGAAATCTCCCGGCCGCTTCTCGTGACGACGCTGGGGCAGCTATGGCTTTGGGTTTAGGGTTTAGGTGGGGTTTAGGGTTTAGGGTTTAGGGTTCAGGGTTTCGGGTTTAGGGTTCAGGGTTCAGGGTTTAGGGTTTAGGGTCCATGGATTTTGTTTGCGTTGTTCTTTGCTTTGTTGTTTGATTTTGTCGATGGGGGCTGTAGTGAGTCTTTTTCTAGGTGGTCGTTGTCTCGAAGGGCTTAGCTTTCTCTTTTGGGAGGTCGCCGGCTTTGTGTTTGTCCAAGGGCTTTAGGAGGGACCCTTAACAGGGACCCTTGTAGGCTATTGGGGTTAATATGGAGACTTCCTGGCTACATAAGGGGTATATAAGGACTATACAATGGTTATTTAAGGTAATGGGATTAAGGGTCCCGATTAGGGGTCCGGTGCGTTTAGGGTTGGCCGGCTACGTGGATGGTGCCAGGGCTTTTGGTGTCTGGCTGAAGCTAGCTCTGTTTAGGGATGCTTTGGGTGTGTGTGTGTGTTTTATTCTTTCTTGACCCTAAACCCTAGACCCTAAACCCTAAACCCTAAACCCTAAACTCTAGACTCTCGGGTCTGCACGGGGAAGTTTGTTCGATTGCAGGCCCACACCCCCCCCCCCCCCCCTCCCAAAGCCAGCCAACAACAGCCCCAACCCCGAAACCGAAGCCCTAAACTCTAGGTGCATTTATAACTTGTGCGTATTGACCTAAACGCTATAAGCCCTAAACCGTACACCGTACATTCTAAACCCTAAACATCCCTAAACCCTAAACTCTAAACAGCCTGTAAGCCCTAAACCCTAAACATCTCCAAACCCTAAGCACTACATCGTAAACTTCCTTAAACCTCGACCCTAAAGGCTAAATACCTCTGAATCCTTCGCATTGATCTTTCGGCGCAAGTCCTAAACTCCAAACCCTAAACACTTCTATGGGGGGTTGGGTTTGCGGTTTGGGGTTAGTTATCGTTCTCGTACAGTTAGGATAAGGACATTGTGACTATTTTTGAAGAAGGTCCCCTCTCTAACCCCGAGCCGCAAGCACGCACACACCTTTCCCGAATTGTAGGCCTTGCTGCCAGGGAAGCGGGTTTCCGGTTTAGAGAAATTTTAGGGTTTAGGCTAGGATCCGGGAAGCGCAATTTAAAAACCCTGAAGCTAAACCCCAAACCCTAAACCTTAAACCCTAAACCCTAAACCTGAAACCCTAAACCCTAAACCCTAAACCTTAAACCCTAAACCCTGGGCGGTTGACCCTAAACCGAAACCCTGAACCCAGAAAGCGCCTGAATCAAAAAATGCTGGGTCGGAAACCTCCAGCGTCCCTGAGCAGTTCGGCTTTAGGCTTTCTGGGGTTTTGGGGTTTAGGGTCTCGAGGCTTTGTGTTTTGGGTTTGGGGGTTTAGGGTTTACGGTTTAGGGTTTGGGGGTTTGGGGTTTAGGGTTTTAGGATTTGGGGGTTTAGGGTTTAGGGTTTGGGGGTTTAGGGTTCAGCGTTTAGGGTTTGGGGGTTTATGGGTTAAGGGTTTGGTCTAGGACATTTTCAGGTGGGTAGTTACCGTAATAGGAGCCTTCTAGAAGGTCTATATACCTTATGGAAGCCTTGTAGAAGCCCTATATACCCTAAACTCCGCACCTGTAGTTTCCTTTGTTTTAGGGTTTGGGGGTTTAGGGGTTAGGGCTCGGGGTGTAGGGTATCGGGATCCCAAGCAAAACCGGAAGCCGGCCCCACCTCAAGGAACATCTACATCGTCTTTGCCTGGACCTGGGCTTTGAAACAAGAGCGAAGCCCTGAACCCTACACCCCTAAACCCCTAAACCCCTCAATCCTATTCAAACCCTAAACCCTAAACCCTAATCAAACCCCTAAACCCCTAAACCCCCAAAACCCCTGAACCCCGCTCCCCCTCAACCCTATTCAAACCCTTTTCCCCTGAACCCTAATCAAACCCCTAAACCCCTAAACCCCCAAAACCCCTAAACCCCTAAACCCCTCAACCCTATTCAAAGCCTAAACCCTGAACCCTAATCAAACCCCTAAACCCCTAAACCCCCAAACCCCTAAACCCCTAAACCCCAAACCCCAATTAAACCCTAAACCCCTAGACCCTAAACCCTAAAACCCACACCCTCAAACAAAACACACCCTAAGCCCCGGAAGTCCCTAGAAGCCCTAATGTTGGAGCCTTCAGAGTCAAGAAAATGTAGGATTTGGGGTTTAATGTAGGGGTCGGAATAATAATTCCTATATTATTTTTGGGGCTCCGTATTACTAATCTAGTATAAAGGGCCCCAAAAGCCTATTCTAGTTATTAAGGCCCCTACATTAGGCTTTTTTGGCTTCAGTAGGGTTTAGGGTCTAGGGTTTACCTAGAGCCTGGGTCAGGCCTTGGAGTTCGATGCTTTCAAGCCCTTTCTAAGCCAGTCTGGGGTGCAGATAGAATTACGTTTAGGGTTTAGGGTTTAGGGTTTAGGGTTTAGGGTTAGGGTTTAGGGTTTAGGGTTTAGGTGTAGAACACATCCCAAGTGCCGCATAGAAGGTTACAGGACCTGAACCCTATCTCCACGAACCTGGAAAGACAACATGCCTAAATGGAACCCTTTTCCCATCTTCGCTAAACCCTAAACCCTAAACCCTAAACCCTAAACCCTAAACCCTAAACCCTAAACCCTAAACCCCGGTTGTGTTTCGGGGCGGAGTTTCGGACAGGGACTGGTCAGCTTCCCCAAATCCTCGGCCAGAAACCCTAATGCTTGAACCCGAAACCTGAAAGCCAAAAACCCTCAGAAAAACGCCTTAAACCGCTAAAAACCCTAAAGCCCAAACCCTAAACCCTAAACCCCAAACCCTAAACCCTAAACCCCAAATCCTAAACCCCTAAACCCCAAATCCTAAACCCGAAACCCTAAAGCCTGAATACTCCACCATGACCAACGAACTTGAAAGTCGGGTTGAAGACTTTGGCTTGCGACTTCGCAGCGAACATCGCATAGTCAGGGGGTTTAGGGCTTAGGGGGTTATAGGGTTTAGGGTTTAGGGTTTAGGGTTTAGGGCTTAGGGGGTTAAGGGTTTAGGGCCTCGGGGTTTAGGGTTTATGGTTTATTTAGGGTTTAAGGGGGTTTAGGGTTTAAGGGGGGTTTAGGGTTTAGGGTCCAGGGGGGTTTCGGGTGTGGGGTTTTAGGGTAAGGCTTAGCGCACCGAGTGTGCCTCAGTTTTAAAGAAACGACTTCACTGAGGAGATAACAGTTTAGGGTCCAGGGTTTTAGGGCTAATATTGCCCCTAAACCCTAAACCCTAAACACCCTAAATCCTAAACTCTAAACCCTGAGAGCAACCCCCACGAAGTCGCCCGTTCCTACTGCTTTCCTCCTGGCCCTCCATGATGCCCAGAGCCTTAAACCACCAGCTGCAAAGAACATTTCGGGGGGGGGGGGTGGTTAGGGTTTAGGGTTTAGGGTTTTGGGGCCTAAACCCTAAACCCCTAAACTCCTAATTAAACCCTATGATATACCCTAAACCCTACCCTAAAGGCTAAACTCCTAAACTCCTAAACTCTAAACTTCTAAACTCCTAAACTCCAAAACTCCTAAACCCTAAACCCCAAACCCCAAACCCTAAACCTTAAACTCCTAGACTCCTAGACCCTAAACCCTAAACCCTAAACTCCTAAACTCCTAAACTCCTAAACTCCTAAACCCTAAAACCCTAAAGCCCTCCAGGACTGCCCACTTCATCCCATCTCCCTTCTTGCGGTGGCTCCTCGTGGGGGTGACCTTCTTCATGTATGGCTGGGTGGGATCCTGAGTTGCTGCCTTCCTTTTTTCGGGGAGGGGACCTTTTAACGGCCCTTTCCGGACAGGAGTTCTATGAACGGTACTATAAGGATTTGCCTTTAAACGGGCCTGTTACCTCCCTCTAAGGGAATCTATTCAAGGTACTTTGAGGATGCCCATTACAGGGGTCTAGTAGGGTACTATAAGGCTTCTTTAAGGGTTCCCTTAGAGGGGTGGTAATATAGGGCCTTAATAATTACCTATACTGTTTCGGTGGTTCCTTATGAAAACCATAGCATAATGTACCCCAAAACCTTATTCTACAGTACTTACTAAGGCCCCTACAGTGTCCTGCGTCCTAAGCCGATTTGTCAGGTTTAACAGGGACCCAGAAGTTCTAAGCTCTCAATCTGACATGGATCTGACATGACTCAGTTAGAAATTCTATACCCCTAAATTCTCCTGGGCGGACTCGCTGGTTGGGCTCTGGACCTGGAGTTTACGGGGAGCTCATGATTGTAATTATAAGGATTTCTACACAGGAAAGTTAGAAGTTTTCTTGCCTGTGAACCCAACAGCTGGTACTTAACCCTAAACCCTAAGCCCTATGTCCTTAGGGCCCTAAGCCCCGAACCCTAGACCCCCCATAGAACCCGCAAAAGCGCCCTTAAAGGAAGGGTCTAGGGTTTAGGGCCCTTTAAGGAGGCCACCTTGCAAAAAACAAACACAGACACACACAGACACACACAGCCTTTAAGGGTCCTTTGTATCAGGGTGCCGTAGTATTTCGAGGACCCAAGAAGGGACCCTAGTTTAGAGAACTACCCATATGCTACCCTGATAGAAGCCTTATAGAAACCCTTATAGATCCATTTAAGAAACCTGAAAAAGGACCCTAAGTTAGAAGCCTACCCATATGCTACCCTTATGGAAGCCTTATAGAAACCCTTATAGATCCCTTTAAGGAACCACAAAACGGGCCCCTGAACCCTCAATTCTAAACCCTCAACCCTCAACCCTGAACCCTAAACCCTAAACCCTAAACCCTAACCCCAAAGCCCTAAACCGCATATGAAGGCCTCCACCGACATGGTGAAGTGGGCCTCGTCGTTCAGGGAGGATGTGGATCCGGATGTGTCGGGTAGCCACCTTCGTCCCTTCCTCAGAGGCTTTAGGAAACCCTAAACCCAAAACCTTACAACCTATAAACCCCAGGGTTTGGGCACCCTAAACCCCAAAATTTGGGGGTTAGGGTCGCGAGGTTCGGGGTTGGGCGTTTTGGGCTTTAGAAGCCATGTTTGGGTCAGGGTTTAGGGTGCAGGGGTTTAGGGCTCACAGGGCTTATTGGGCTTAGGCTTTGGGTTTGGCCGTTCGATGCTGTAATAATTAGTCATCGCATCCCCCCCTGAAGTTGCCCCATATAATTATGCATATTGGCTTATCAAATTTTAAGCCTATCCTTTTAAACCTCGTTCTGCTGATCTGATATGTGCAGTGTAGAACGACGTCTCTCGTGTGGCAGCGTGGTTGGCTGCACCACTGCTCACGATATGGGGAAGAAGCAGCACGGAGCAGTACAACTTCGTAGATGGCACCTAAACCCCAAACCCCAAACCCTAAACCCTAAACCCTAAACCCTAATAAACCCTATACCCTAAACCCAAAACCCTAAACCCTAAACCCTAAACTCTAAACCCTAAACCCTAAACCCTACCATCCAGTGAGGTTGCGGTAGGGTTTGGCTCGGGTTGGGATGGCATGGGTAGGTTGGGCTCGACCGGGCTCGGGGCCTAAACCCTAAATCCTCAGAGTGTTTTAGGGTTCAGGGTTTACGGTTTAGGGCCCTACATCCTAAAGCCGAAACTCGTCTGCCTCAACCCCTCACACTGAGCTCGAAGTTGAAAGCTTGGCATTTAGCTCTAGAGAGCCGAGGCCCGACGGTCGTTACTTTTTCGCGGGTGCACCAACCGGTGAGAGCCACATCCGCTCATGCTCAGGACGGCAATTCGGTTGAGGGTTCAGGGTTTAGGGTTTTAGGGTTTTAGGGTTTTAGGGTTTGAGGGTTTAGGGTTTAGGGTTTAGGGCAGAGAAGGGTTCTCAGATGCATCCCACTGGGACATCTCAGTGTCTGCTGCCGCCTTTTGGGGGCTGCCTGGCAGCTAACCCTAAACCCTAAACCCTAAACCCTAAACCCTAAACCCTAAACCCTAAACCCTAAACCCTAAACCGAACCGTGCAGAGGGAGAGCACCACCGGCGACTTGTGGGTCGCCAACGGGTTCTGCTGCACGAGTTGGCTTGTGTGTACCGGCACGACTCTTTTTGAATCACAGAGGGAGGGCATTACCGGGTCAGGCAAAGTCGTGACGACGGCCTAAACCCTAAACCCTGAACTGCCAATGCTGGCATCTCACTGGAGTTTTAGTCCCACTACAGCCAGTATATGAAGATTTTCATGCAAAGCCTCACATCAAGAAACCTAGGACCTTTTAGATAAGCGCAGCTTCCCCCGCGTCTATGCCTAGGTAATCCCATAGAGCGCCCAATTAATAACACCTGTAAAAAAATGGTCGGAACTGCTTGAAACGATTTTCTCAACTCTAAACCCCAAGGCCCTGGACGTATTTTATAAGCTCCAAACCCGAAACCCGAAGCCTCAAACCAAAAACCCTAGACCATGAACCCTAATTTCGAACCCTTTTAGTAGCCCTCTAGTCCCTGTGAAAAGCCGTAGCAACCCTTGCAGCTGCAGCAACCCCAGCAGGCTACCTTACGCAAACCCCTTATCAAACCCCACCACATCCCTTAAACCACCGAACATACCCTCAAAAGCGCACTATACAGCCCTTGGGAACCCTAAACCCCTCAACCCTCAAC
>CAJNDV010034886.1:61679-86836 GCA_905221635.1 Symbiodinium sp. CCMP2456 | reverse complement strand
GTGCAATCAGGTCCCGTGCAGGTGCAATCAGGTCCCAAGCAGGTGCAATCAGGTCCCAGGCAGGTGCAATCAGGTCCCGTGCAGGTGCAATCACAGGTCCCGTGCAGGTGCAATCAGGTCAGGTGCAGGTCCGCAATGGTGTCCCGTGGTACGACATGGCGTGCACAGACAGTGATACCACGTGGGTCATGTGTGCAGCTGAGTCAGAGTGCAAGCCGAGTCAGCTCTTGACGAATGCTGTGCAAGGTGCCATAAGAGTCGCTGGGTTCAACTATGGCAGTGAGCCTCCAGAAGGCGGTGCAGAAGATGTGGTGGAAGTGGTCTTGGACTCAGGTGCTGACGAGTCGTGCCTTCCTTATGCTTATGCAGCAGCAGGCTATGAAGCAGATGTGAGCCGGCCTGCCAGCTTTTCTGATGCACAGGGCAATCCCTTAAAGGCCTATGGTTGGCGGTATGCGCAGGTTGTCCTAGACAATGGCGTCACGTTTCGCGAGAGGTTTCTGGTGACGGATGTGACCGTCGCCGCTGCTTGCATGCGGGAAGCTGTACAAGGCCGGATGGAGTGTGCAGCACATGAACAACGAGCTTGTGCTCACCAAGGGAGCCCGTCGTGTGCCGGTTCGTTTTAGGCACAACAGCCTTGTTGTTGAAGGAAGCATCCGGGCTGTAGCTTGCAAGCAGGAGGACCGCAAGGTGCGTGCCGTTACTTTGACCCCACTGCTTGAGCAAATGGTCAACAGTGAGACCGAGTTCTTCGAGGAGCTCATCCCCGGTGTGCATGGACTCAAGTGTGAGTCCAGCGCATATCTTGATGTCGGGCTGTACCTGCCCATGGAAGGAATGCAGTACCGCACCACACTCGTGTGTGTGGATCGTGTGCATGGCATATGGGAGCTGTTGGAAATATGCCAAAGCATTGCTGCGCTTGATGTGGGTGCTGACTATTGCCTCGAGAGAAGTGCTGTCTCCCGCGCAGTTGGGCATTGCTGTGCATGAAGGCAGTGCAGATGCTGTGGCACCCGCTGTTAAGCCCGATGCCCAGGCCGATGATGATGCAATGCCAGGCACCCCTGAACTTGATGCTTTGTTTGCAAGTGATGATGAGAAGGAGAAGCAGCATCATGATGGTAAGGACGTGCCTATGGTTGAGCAAGCAGCTGTTGAAGCCAGTGCCAGGGATGATGATGCTGTGGGCGGATCAATGCTGAGTCTGCACTAAGTGTCATGCGCAAGGCCTGTGAATACCTCAACATAGGCCGGTCAGGAGGCAAGGCAAAGGTTTACAAACGACTGTGCGAGCACCTCAAGAGGCTGCAGCTAGCGGAAGGTGTGCGCCTGAAGCAGGACAAGGCTCAAGCCGAGGAGCGTGAGCCCAATCAGGTTCCACTCGTGCAGGAGCCCACTATGCATGAACGATTAAAGCACAACCTTACGCACATGCCCTACAATCAAGGCATGGTGCGAGTTCTGCACCATGCACAAAGCGCGCAGCGACAAGGCCGTCGCAGCATCCGAGCCCAAGCGCTCGGTGTCCGTACTGTCTTTCGACTTCGGGTTTACTGGCAGAGAACTTGATCCTGAGAACAAGCTTATCACGTTGTGCATCAAGGACCGGGACACGGGATGGCGCGAGTCAATACCTACTAAGCGCAAAGGAGGGCTAGAAAGCACCAGTTTTCTCACAGGTGAGGTTGTTCGCTTGTGCAATGTTCTGGGCTACAATGATGTGACAATAAGGAGTGACCCGGAGCCCAGCTGCCGCAGCCTTCAACAAGAAATTCAGAAAGCCCGTGGCCGATTAGGCCAGCGAACTAGGCTTGAGCAGGCAGGTGAGGAAGAAAAGGCTTCTAACGGTGCCGCCGAAGAAGCAGTGGCTTCCACACGTCAGCAAGCTTGTGTGCTGCTGAGCGCTTACGAGCATCACACCGGAAAGCAAGTGAGCAGCCAGCGCCCGCTCCATGCATGGGCGATGCGACATGGAAGTTGGATCCTCAATAGATACTGTGTTGCCCGGGATCAGCAGACCCCTTTTTCGAGTGCACTTTCCAGTCACCGTACACCGGAAAGATTGTGGAGTTTGGAGAGTGTGTTATGGCCATGTTCCGTACGGCTATGACAAACAAGCCTGTGAAGGGTTCTGCTAAGTGGGTGCGGGCACTTTGGCTAGGCAAGGCCGACGCCAACGATGGACACCTTGTTGTCACGGCAGGTGGCAAACTCCTGATCACGAGGTCAATTCGCCGCACAGCGCAAAGATGGGATGCCTCGCTGCATGAAGTTATCAAGGATTTTCCTTGGGATCACCCAGGGTTCGTAGCCGGTGGTCTTGGCAAGATGCGCAAGCAGCGAGAGCCCAAGCCCGTTGAAGCCGTTGCAGTGCCAGAGGCTGATGAGGTTGGTGTGCTGGGCCCCGTGAGCCCTTTGCTGACTGTCGGTGATGAGACCCGACGAGCCCTGAAGAGCTGCCCAGCCTGCCGGTTTCGCCAAGCGTTGAGAGTTCGAGCAGCAGTACAGATGATGGTGCAAGCGTCGCAGGCACTGACCAGGCAATTGGTGAGCAGCCTGATGCTATGCAAGGTGTTGATGATGAGCCGGGGACTCTGGCCTCAAACCCGGAGCCAGAGATGCCTAGCGCTGGCGGGGCAGGCGGGGACAGAGATGATCTTGACAGTGTGCAAGAGCATCCCGCAAAGTCCGCCAGGTTGCAAGCAGTGATGCAGACCGAATTGTGCCACAATGATGCCCAAGTTGATTTTGATTTTGAGAATTCCGAGCTAGATGAGCTTGAAGGGTACGATTATGGGTTGGACGATTACTACTTCAGTGAAGAACCAGACCTGGCCAAAGGTCCTCCCGACGAGCTGTGGCGCCCTTTTGGGCCGACTGAACCGATGTTGTCAGCGGACGAGATGTTCGCGATCGACAGTGCTGCCGACGATTTTGAGATTCGCAAATTGCTGTCGATGAACGTGTTGGAGCCCCTCACCGAGGCAGCCGCTACCCAGGCACAGCATGAAGGCTCCAGGTTGTTGTCAACCAAGTTTGTGCGCAGCTGGAGAATAAAGATGCGCAAGTTTCCCGATGGCCGTGAGGAGCAGCAATACTTGAGGAGATCAAGGTTCGTAGGGCGCGAGTACGCATGGCTCGATAAGGACCGCACCGAGCTGTTCGCGCCTGCCTCAAGTAGTCTTTTGACCAGATTGTTGCCCAGCGTCTTTATGCGGTGCAAAGCTGAAGGCCATGTATGCTGTGTTCTTGAATGTGGCAGATACCTTCCTCACTGTGGATCAGCGCATACCCACGGTAGTGCATGCTAGGCTAGGTGACCAGCAGGAGCGTGTGCAACATTTCCGTTTGGTGAAGCTTCTGCCGGGGCAACGAGATGGAACTGTGCGATGGCATGAGGCTTTTACAGCCTATCTTGACAGCAAGCTTGGACTTGAACCCTACATTCCATGTCCTGCACTGTTCAGGTTGCGCGAGGTGAGTGTCGCAGGTCTCCCTCATGTGGACGATTTGTTCAGTGAAGGGCAGCGCTCAGGACTTGAAAGAATGGTTTCTTGCGTGCAAGAGAAGTATAAGTGCACGGTGAGTTGGTTGTGTGCCCATGGCGATGAGGTTGGATTTCTGAAGAAAAGCTATAGGCTTGTTAGGGAAGATTTGTTGGTCATTCAGCCACACCCACGACATGTCGAACGTCTGGTTGACATGTTCAACCTGAGCCGCAGTGCACCCAAAAGCAGCCCCATGCCCACCAACGTGCCAACAGAAGATGATGAACTCGATGGTGAGAGTGCTTCCTTGTTCCGGACGGCCGTAGGCATTCTACTGTACTTACAGGCTGACGTCATCGAGGGGCAGTTCGGGATCAGATGGTTAGCTCCAAGGTATCTCAAGGAGGGGTGCAAAGCATTAAATTTCCCTCGTAGCTCATGTTTTCCCGATTGAGCAAACTGCGAGACTTGAAGGCTTTTGTGCTTGAAGTGAAAGAATCGTGTGTTTTTTGCACGTTCACTCCGCAGGCGGATGATGGTGACGATCGAGAACGAGGTCTACGTGGTAACACAAACAACCAGATGCCGATTGGGCCGGACAGGGTCTACCTGATCGGCGAGCCGCGCAAGAAGAAAGCCTACCACGCGCGCCAGTGTGGGATGATCCAGAAATGGGTCAGAGACTTACCGGAGAATGTGAAGGAGATCTCAAGGGCCTACGCAGTGTCGAAGTGCCTCAAGCCATGTAAGCAGTGTCGGCCGTGAAGCAGTGAATGCAGTGAGATGCCACATGTACAGCTTTTCTTCAGAAGTCAGAAATGTCGCTTTTGGGCTTAGCAATGGCCTGCGCGTTTAAATCCGACTTCATAGCTACTTGTGTGTGCCGCTTTGTACAGTGGTCAGAGTTTTTTTTTAGAAAGCCCAGCTCGTAGGAACAAGAATCTCCCGAAGATGAGAAAGAGTTGTGCGCAAGCTGTTGTCGGTGCTTTGGTAAGGGAGGTCAGGACTAGAACAAAATGACGATTCCCCTCAAGAAGGGACCTGACTCTAGTAGGTGTGTAGTTGTACAAAGTGCTGTACAGCATGTAAAGGTCGATCGCAGAGTGTTTTGAGTTAAAGCGAACATGTACGATCCAGAATGGATATCGGCGTGCGCTTGTGAAGAAGTTTCGGTGAGAAACCTTGGTTTAAGCTACCAAGGTATCTCAAGGAGAGGTGCAAAGCATTAAATTTCCCTTGTAGCTCCTGTTTTCCCGTTTGAGCCGACTGCGAGACCTGAAGGCTTTTGTGCTTGAAGTGAAAGAGTTGTGTGTTTTTGCAACAGCGCTTGATCCTCTTGCGCCTTTACAAGGTTGGCTTTCGTACGCGCAAGCAGAAGTCCTACGAATCAAAGAGGACCTTCGGGCTGTTCGTGAAGATGAAATTTCAGTTCGTCAGCTGCAGCATCGACAATTCGATGTCACACAAGTTCAGCTGAGGCAAAGGCTTACAGAGATGATTGAAGCAGTCGGTGAATTGTTTGTGAGTTGTTTGGCAAACAAAAGAGAACGCAAGATGTGTTGATTTTGTTGCTGATTTGGCTGCCCTTAACGGGCAAACGCAACAGCCGAATTCTCACAGTGCCTGATACACAACCGACGGTTGGCAATTCCCAGGAGAACAAATCAGTCACTAAGCGCACTAATGTTTGCCGTTCTACATGTGAGCAAGCAGTTGCTTGATCGGATGTGGCGCCGGCCTCAGATTCAGCGCAAACCCCGTCCATGTAGGGGACCGGGGATGCGCGGCCTGCTGCTCCCTCAAAGGCCTGGCGGCCTGACGAGACTCGGTTGGCCAAAGACGTCGCGCCGATGTCTCCTGCAGTCACGGTTTTTGAGCAGCAGGAGACCCTCGCAGGCAGGTCAAACGGCCTTGGCAGCAGCCAACCAGTTGCACTACAAGTTCTCAACTTCGCCTGGTCGCAGTCTGCTTCCAAGATCCTCTTGCTGATCTCGCGGGCTCGGACGCGGCCCAACTCCATGCAGAGTTGCTACAGGAGCTTTCTGTCCTGCTGCGCAGTCACCATGCGCGAGCCGTGCTTCGCCGCAGGGCTGAAAGCTCTGAGCAGACACATGGCTGATCCTCGTCCAGTGCAAGACGAGAGTTCTAAACTTAGCAGCTTACCTGTCATCCAGCGAGAATCAAGCTGGCAGAGAGAATGGGCACAGTTTCTGGCATCAGCTCGGTTCTTTGACACTGCAGCTTCCGAATTGTTTGTCTGCAGGTACGTCCATAACCGACTGATACCGTGTGATGAAACCGCTCTTTCACATCAGCGCTTGAAAGATTTCCAGAATCTCTCTTTCTACGGGGGACTATCCAGCTTGAAGAAGTCACCAACCATCAATTTTTGGGGTTCTCCGAACCAACGATCCCAACAAGTGCAGGCTCTTCGTAATTTGTACATAGCTCGAGGATTTCCTGACACTGTGTTGCCGTCCACATTGAGTCAGTTCCTTTTGTACAGGGAGCAACTTCTTCAGAACCCATACTCGGGTCAATGGGTTATGGCTCCTTGGAAGGCTCTGCGTACCAATGCCGATCGAGCAATGCTCATTCGCAAATATCAGCGACCCTTTTCATCCCTCAGAGACCCGGAGAGGGATCGTTGTGCTAGATATTTGTTGAGTCTTTTTTCAGAGCCGGTGCCTCCTAATTCAATTGGTCGATCCGAGTTTTACGGGTTCATTGATTGCATTCTGCAATCAAGACTAAACTACGAAGGCCCCATCACTGAAGGAGCACTATAGCTGGTTCCAAGAACTGGAAGAAAATGTGGTAGGCTACCGATTTCGCTGCGAGGGTTTTCCCGGCCCCCTCTTGGAGCCACAGGCATTTTGGCCACGGGCAAAGTCCTACCATGCCGTTGCATGTCTTGCTCAAGAAGAGGACACGTTTTCCTTTTATGGGCGAAGTACTCCCAATCCTGAATGGCATGAAGGAGTTATACAGCTTGCCAGCAAATGTTTCCACTCAACAAAGAATTGCTCCGGAGTGGTTTTCGCTGGCCTGGCCATGACAAAGGAAAGAGTGCATCTGTCAGTCATGAAAATAACTTGGCAAAGTTTCATGCACTTGTGCATAGCTGCTCCTCGGATCGTCTCTGGGCAATAAGATTTGTAGCTGCCCGCATCGATTTCATTTTCGTCCTGTCCGAGCGAGCCAAAGCCAATTACCCTCCAGACGGCGGTCATCAGGCAGCAAGAGGGCGCAAAATTATTAAAGGCCAGCCCACCCTTGCTATTACAGACGGGACAGCTGATGAGTCATGGGGCCTATGGACTTTTCCTTCTGGAGACCATGCTGTACATAGCAAAGCCAAGGAGGAGACCCCTACAGAAATGCCGTCGCAAGGGGCATTTGAAGCAGCTCAAGCCGTTACCCCCGAGGCCTCCGATTTAGAGGACCTCATGGCTTCTGCTAAAGCTTTCCGTGGGGATGCTGCATGATTCGAGTTACAATGCATCGCATGGCGTTCAAGAAATCTGAATGCCTAAGTTTGTTATTCTGTTTTGGTATTCTCTTCTGTTTCATGTTGTGCTGCAACCTTGTGTGCACGTTTTCCAGTTGTCATCAGCCTTTTCATTTCAAACTTTTTCCAGCCATGCGGCGCAAAGCGGATGATGCCCTCCTTCCTCATAGTGGGGATCAATTACCTGAAGATCCGCGACCGAGCAAAACTGTTCCATCACCATCCAGGACCAAATTCGTAGTGGTCCACAACCTTCCGATTGAAGGATGTGAAGATGGTGTTGCTTCACTTCGGTTTGAAGTACCAGCCGATGGCATCATAGATGACATCAAGAAGAACGTCAGTGAGAGGCTCACCAATGAAAGATTCTATTTACCTCGTAGAGCTTTCTGCCTCCATCTCCGAGGTATTCATCAGCCTTTTTTCAAACAGCTGAAAAGCTTTGAACAGTCTGCTGAGTTTACCTTTCGCTGGTCGGAGTGAACCATGCTGAGTTACAGAAGAAGCCAAGTGGCTACCCCGCAAAGCGTGTGTGTGTGTGTGTGTGTGGAAAACCTGTTTGCTAAGGTCTGCATTGCTTGTAACTTTGCAGGGGCATGTGGCACTCATGTCCTACCACATGCAACGAAACTGTGGACAAGAGTGGGAAGCGAGAACTGATCAATCTCGTGTACCTGCAAAGAGTTGCTCATGGGTCACGATTGTGGCAGCTTGGGGACTCAGTTGTTACTGCATCAGTTGTGCACATATCAGTGATACCTGTGCTGCAGTGATTTATGTATGTCCAGACGGATGGCAAGAGGCTAAGCCAAAATCCTGTTCAGGTCCTACTCCTCTGTGTTGGAATGACTGCTATCATGTATGCTAAATCAGTCCAGAGGGAGGATTGCACGAGTGTGTGTGTGTGTGTGTGCTTTGCAGAACAATTTGTGTCTTGCTTACGGAGCGTGTGCTTGCGCGGTTGCCCAGGACGGAATGGCCTGGACGGACACCGGCGTGCAGCTTGGCGAATGTTACTCCTACCAGGCGATTGGGACATGGCCGTGTGCACAATGGTCGACGGTATGGGCGACAACCCGGCAACACAACATGGGGAGCGAGTGAGTTCAAGATCGGAAGGGTCCGGTAGGGCGGCAGGTTAAGTTCAGGGTTCAGGGCTTGATTTGGTATAGTATGGGGAGTTCAGGTTATGTGGCCATTCCATGGTTTTGCTGTGCCATATCTTCCAATACATTGCATGCACGCACGAGTATCAACTAGTTTGTAAAGCGGTGTTCTACAAAGGGTGTAACGTGAACTGTTGGCTGCGTTGCAAAGCTTCGCCTTCTTCCGATCCTCTCTTGTAAGCGGCGGGGGGCTGCAGGACAGTAGCAGTCAGTAGCAGTTGAGGGTCTTGACACCCCCAAACACGTTGATTGTGCCGCATGACGCTCCTGGAATTGCAACCTGTCTTTTACCGACAGTCTGCACCCTTTGCCTTCCCCCGCAGTCCGCGCAGCCTCACCCCAAGCCCCAAGCGTCGCGACTTTGGATTCGGCCCTCGATTTCTGCTTTGCCATGTGTTTGAGACCGGGGTATGGATCTGCGAACTCGCTTTGCTCGCAGGTGCGGGCGGTGCAGCTGGGCCCGGAGCGTGCCACACAACTCAAGCAGGGCGGTGTGGTCCAGCCTCGGCCCTACGTAGGAGGGAAGGCACGGAGAGAGCAAAGAGTCGAAAAAAACGGTGTCGTCTGAGCCGCTCAGGCGCTGTGGCTCGCAGTTCCTGGAGACAGCTCTGCCTGCTTCTGATCGCTGTCTGCCCAAAGCAGCTTTGCAGGACAACGTCTTGCCGGACGTGATTGGCCCTGCGAGCGAACCGGCGCAGGCAGGTAGCCGCGACGCTCGGACCGGCGTGCGACGCCGCGACACTGGCAAGCACGCTCGGAGGTTCGCGCAACGGCCTTCCTGGACCCACCGAAGCTGGGCGAGCAGAGGTGCGGGGCGGAAAGGGCACTCCCGGTCCAGCAGCCGGCCGGTTGGAGGTGCATCATCATGTTCCAGGCCTTCGACTGGGGAAGCCATAAGGCCGGGGCAACAGGGAGCGCTTTTGCAGAGCCCAGTGCGCCTCCGAGCCGACAGAGGCTCCGTCCTGGTACAATGTGCTTTTGGGCCTTTTGCCGGAGCTGCGCAGCGCCGGCTCGGAGCCAAGCCGTGGCTCGGGGGGATAGACGCGGCGTAGACTGGTAGCCAGACTGCAGGCATCAACATGTGCTGGCCCGGACTCCAAGATGCCACGTCGGTCCGCCAGTCGCAGAGTCGAAAGATGCAGTCTCAGCAGGCTCCCGCCGCCCTCCGACTCCGTGGATGACCACGGCTACTTGCCCAGGACACATCCCAAATCCCCCCAATAAGCGAGGAGCCCCAGGAAAGTCTTCCCTGCAGGAAGTGGTACGTGACGCCCTCGTTTCTGAGCCGTCTCTGCAGAGACGGGGGAGAGATCTGTGGATCTGTGCCTCCACCTTTCGCTGCGAGGTCTTGGACAACAACTACGGCACTGCCGAGGAACATCAGACATTGTGTGTTTCGATCGGGGGGCCTTGCTGTGCAGTTTGCTGTGCAGGAGCTGCAGCACCTAATCGGCAGCATGCACGAGCAGGCGCGGGCCGCGCGTATTGCCGGTGCAGCCGGAGACCCGCGCAGCTCGCTGGCAGGAGATCGTGCCCATGTTGGACGTCGTCGTGAACCACCGCTGCGCCTCCTTGCAGGCGGGCAGAGCCCGAGCGGCCGTTCGGCAGCGGGTTAATTGAGTGCGGAAACGAGGACTCCGCAGGGCGCTGGCTGAAGTTCGAGGCGCGAGCCGCCGTTGCGGGGCCGCTCTGCGGCTCTCTGCGATCTGCGAGGAGCCGGACTGGGAGGGCTGGGCCGTGTGCTGCAACTCCCCGGCGGTGCCCGGGGGCAGCGGTGCCCACACCACAGGCGAGCCGGCCGCGTGCGCCCAATTCAAAGGGACGTGGCGCCGGCCCGTTATAAGGCGGCGCCACAGCTGCATCCAGCGGCTTGTTTTGGGAGGTACGCGCCCAGCGTGGACCACTCCAATCCTCGCATCCGCTCCGACGTGAACGAGTACATCCGCTACTTGATGGACGAGGCCGCAGAGGGCATCAGTGGGCTGCGGGCTGAAACACGTGTCAGCTTCAGTGACATGTGTTCAGATCGGCTTCCGCGCTCTGCGCTTCGACTTCGTCAAGGGTTACGCGCCCCGCTTCCAGACAGTGGGGACCCCGGGCCCCGCTTTGTCGACTTCGACTTCGACTCGCCGACAGCGCAGTGTCCCTGCATCAGGACTACGTGAAGGCAGCGGGGGAGCCCTTTGCTGTTGCCGAGAACTGGAACGGTGACGTGAATGGGTCAAGGTCTGAGAAAGTCTCAGATCCCCAGCGGGAGTGCAAAGTTGAGCAGATCCCTTCCTCGATTCACTCTCGCTGCTCTCCGTCTTCCTCAAGGGCCATTTAAACCATCTTCTCGAAAGTGTGCCGCTCCATTCGCCGGAATTCCGAGGCTGCACGACTATGTTCGAGAGTGTCAAGGCAAGATGGCCGTCTACGACTTCCCGCTTTTTGGCGGAGCGAGTGAGTGATTTCGCGTTCGCCGCCGCGAGCCCCGCTGTCGCCTTCCGCTTCGAGGTTGTACTACGTCCTGAAGCGCTGCATCCACAGCAACAACTTTGAGGCCCACTCCGCCCGGGGGAGCCGAGGGGCTAGGTGAATTCTCTGCCGCATACGGAAGGAGCTGAACTGCGGTGGGCGCCTCGCGGGCATCGCGGGTCGGGATCCTGCGCGGTCCTGTGCGCCCAGAAAGCGGTTGGCCGATTAGAGCAGCAGTGCAGTGCCCTCGACGCCATGGCTTTCGGAGCGGTGCGGTGGGCTGGAAGCTGCGCAGAGAACTGTGCCTTGCAGAAATGCGTCGGCAGGGCTCTGCTCCAAGTCCAGTCGCAGTCCTGGCATGCCGCGAGCTGTCCGAGGGCCGCAGCCGCCGCTAGTACTGCATTCGGCTGCGTCCTCCGATGCCAGCTGCCAGCTACTCAACAAGATCAGCTCGTCTTTCGATGCCGTGGGTCAGTGTTTCTTGGCGAGGGCCCAGCGGGAGGGCCATGGCAGGTTGGAGGCGTTGTCTGGCCGAAATCATTAAGATGTCAGCTCAAAGGTCTTCGGCTTTCCCACGGTTGAAGCTTCCGACAAGACGTAAAAACGACCAGAGACACATCGCCGGCCCCGAGACCGCCGTGGGAAGGACCGGTGGCTCGTGGCCAAAGCTCTGAGGGGGTACCGCCAAGGCCACCCCCCCGAGTTCAAACCCAATCACCTTTGGGCTTCCTTCTTTGAGGGCATCTGATGTTGAAGCGTCTGCCGTATGCCGTTTTCTCAAAAGATTCCACGAAAAGAGAGAGAGAGAGAGATCCTTCCTTGCCCAAGTCTCGGTGCGAAGGGCTCTTGCATCACAACACCTCTTCTTGCATGACAGAGGTGTTGGGTGCATTCTCCGTCGAGGTACCTTCATCGACAATCACGACACCTACCAGCTCGCCATTGCCGTGGCCTCGAGTCGCTAAGGCCCTGGGGGCCGTGGCGTGCCCTGTTTTCGCTCGCGAGGTCGGGGGATGTTTTGGCAACAACGACCAGGCCGAAGGGCGAAGGGCGAAGGGCGAAGGGCGAAGGGCTCGCTGCCGCCTCCCCGGCTCGCCGGTGGATTCTGCTTCTGGCTGCTGCAGGTGCTGCGGGCCTATGCCCTGATCTTGACGCACCCGGGTACGCCCTGCGTCTTCCACTGGGATTACGCTCTCCGGCAGAATCTTTTGACCAGTGAAGCGAACGTTGAAGTGTAGCGACTTCCCGCATGTGCGCTTGCTGGCTGAGGTCCGGGCACCCTATGTCCGCGAAAAGCTGCTGGAACTCTGTCCGCCTCGGGACCGGGCGGATGCTTTTGTGAACCTTTGGGAGCTTGTCTTTGTGTGCCTTTTTGATAACAGTGGAATCTTCATCTTGGCATGATCAAAGGGGCAGCTCGGAGCAACACCGCACGGTTTGTTTGCCCCGGACCAGACTCAACCACAAAAGCCACAGTTCCTTGCTGACTCGTGGTCTGCGCAAGCACTTCTGAGTGCTGAGAGGCAGGCCTCCAGCCTCCAGCTGCATAGCGAAACACCGCTCTGCAAACCGTAGAAGTTCTCACGAAGGAAGCTAACGAACTGCGGACGTGCGGAGGTGCTGTTCGGAGAGACGCGAACGTGCATTCCACGTCCCAGCTGCACATCCACTGTGCAGGCGCGACCGCAGGCTTGAGTTCCAGTGAGGAGAGAGTGCAGTGCGAAACTCAGAGAGACAAAGAGTCTACAGGCCTCGAGCGAAACATAGGCGTCAGCATAAGGCTTTCATGGTGTCAAAGTAGGGGACCGAAAACCGGTCCCCCATACAAAAGTTCCAGCATAGTTTCGGTTGCTTGGCTTTCGTGGGACAGTTTCTGTTACGCTCCCACTCGCCCTCGTAACGGGAACCAGAAATGGTTGCCGTTACTCCCCAAATGGGTAGCCCAAAAGGGAAAAGGAAAAGGAAGCAAAGGGAAAGAAAGGATGAAAAGGCAAGAAAGGAGGCAACGTAGAAGGAGATCCGGCAACAGGAACAGGAGACCGAGACGAAAATAGGGAAGATGGAGAAGGAAACGAAAACTGGCAAGACGGAGACTGTGGGGCGAAGCCTGGGAGGACGGCTGGCAGGAAACAGATGCGAACAACCTTTATGTGGGAGCAGAAGAGGAAAAGAGCCCGAGCGAGAGAGAGCTTGTGGGTGCGACAAGATGCAGCGAACCTGTGCTACGATTGTGCCCGAGAAGGGAACACACCCTTGGAATGTGCCGTGGCTTGCAGGCATGAGGCCGGTTGGAAGAAGATGTGTCTGTTTTCGGACAACGAGAACGCCATGACGGCACTCAAGGCCAGCGAAAAGGTGAAAGGTGTGGAGTTCGATCTGAGGGAATGCCCGACGAGCACAGCACATGAAAACGCGCCAGCGAGGCAGCAGTGAAGGAAGTGAAGTGAAGCGACTGGTTCGAGTTATACAGTTTTCGGAGCTATCCTCTGGATCGCGAGATGCACGGCCTTTCTCATGACACGTTCTCACTTCTGTGAGGACGGCACGTCTGCTCACATGAAAGGACGCTGGGTCGACCTCCGAAACGACTTACCACTGAACTGATGTTCAAGCCGGTTGGGTCGAGACACAGGCGAGGCAGCTCGAAGGCCAGAGTCTGTATGGGACGATGCATCGGGACGGCGTCGAGGAACACAGCCTGTTGATCATAACGTCGGAAAGAATATCCCGGGGCCACTATCCGCACAGCAGGCCCGATGATGATAGGATTCCGTGCGCTGCGCGGGTTACCGGGCGCCGCCCAAAAAAAACTTGGCATGCCGGCATTCGAATGAGAACAGCCTTCGCCACAGCACCGGCACTTCAAGGCAGGAAATCGTTACGTCATGAAGTCCGAAAAGATATTGACGTGTTCCTGGATGTGATGCGCAGCTGATGGGTCTGCCAGCACGCGAAAAGGGTCCAGAAAGACCAGCCTGCTCTGAGGTTGTAGCAGCGCCGCGGTCCCGGCCTTGCCTATGGAGATGGCCCAGACGCGCGGGTTATCGGGCCAGCTTGCAAGGAGGTGCAAGTGGCTTTGCAGGTCCCGGTTTGGACCATTCACACCGACACGCCAGACATGCGCACCACGCCGCAAACCCGCCGCCAGCCAACGATCAAGCTGGACATCGACGTCTTATCGAAAAGTTGGAAGGAAGCCGAAGTTCCTGGCGGAAGGCTGCCCACCGTGCCGTTTCAGTTGGTACAGTGCGCGTTTGACACCAACAAGGTTGCATGAACTTGCCCAGATTTGGTCGAAGGGCAATGTGCAAATGTGAAAGTGAACGAGAGCGAAAAGCTGATTGCAGGCCATTCCGACAAGAAGGGCAACCCGCTGCAGCGCTGAATAAGCTTTGCAACATAAAGGTGTGGCACGAGAGCTTAGCTCAGCTCGAGAAAGCAAAACTGGCAGGACTGAGCGCACAACGAGAGATGAGAGAGGTAGGGCACTTTGGAGGACCAGACGAGCTAGCCTGGTTTGCTTCGAAAACACAATAATTTCGTTGTTGGAAAAGCACCCCCTTGTACCTTCCATGACCTGGCCATGGATGTGAGGCTACTGGTGCATGGACATGATCTTCTCGCCTTTGCAGATGCAGATGGACACCAACAACATCCTTTCGGAAGATGGCCACATAGGACCTGGATGCGAGAAGGACAGCATGACTGTCTTGAACCGGGTTGTGGCCAACGACCGTACTACGGGGACTGTCAACAGGCCCGTGAGGCCCAAAGCTTGCCCTCCGAGTCCGGTGACATATCTCGGGCGCACCGCTTGGTCAAGGTCCGTCGCGCTGATTGGACAAGACAGGCATGCAGAGCACGTCACAAGAACTGCGTTTCCCCGAGCACGGTAGGAACATTTTGGGATTGTAAACGGTCGTACAGACTCGTTTCCGGCTTCGCAGATCCCTCGATTATGCTCAACAGGATGTCGCAACTTTTGACACACGTAGACGATCTTTGCTACATCATAGAATCAGCCCAAGGCTTACCGCGGATCTTAGCCTCCATGTTGCGGTTGGAACTGCTAGGCTGCTAGGCGTTCCATTTGCACGGCATCAGTTCCAGGGAGCAGATGAGCATGGATGGATCGGACTTCGCATCGAGTGAAGGGTGTGTTGGAATCGCAGGTGAAGCCCGATTGGTGCGTGAACGTTCCTGACTTGAGCCCTGTGGTAGGTCGATTGTCGCTTGGGCTAGTCATTCTGCCTCTTCTCACACCCGCTGTCACATCTTGAAATTGCCAAAACGGTTTCTTGATCCTCACCTTTCATGAAAATTTCTTCATGAAAGATCTGTGCGTCCATGTGCCGCGAGAACGGCGCAAGATGAAGGAGCTTCTGCGTTCCGATGCGAAAGCGGAAGTTGCCGAGATGCGGATTGGTGGCTGGACCTCCGGGAAGTCTGAGGTCCCGTACAAGTGTTACTGGTTCGCTGACAGAGATCTGAGTGGTTCCAATATGGCGGGGCAGTCCTACCGCGTTGCTGAATTCAAACTGCTGGCTAAGCTCAGTGCACATGCAAACTTCGTCTGCGGAAGGCAACTTCGCTGGTGCAGTGTGTGCGACGCGTTGCGGATGGCCCTGTGTTTCACGCAACTTCCTTTCGGCAAGCTGTAGCTGCTGTCACGCTTGATTTCCGCCTTTTTCCATGTTCTGTTATGTATATGGAGCTAGATTCTAATCTATTTACTATGATTTGAGTTTCACTTGCATTGAAGATTCCCGATATCCCTCACATAAGTATTTGGGGTGTAAACATATGTTTCGCGTGTTGCTTGCGGAGTTGACTGGTTCAGATTTTGGAATGACGCTGAGCCACATATTCCGGCTCCCTCTTTGGATGTCGTTTGACACCGACCGAAGCTTTTAGTCCTGTTCAGACTTCCGGAATCCAAGAACATGATGTATATTACATAAATTGAGATACACAGCCGGCGCCGCCACGAGAAATACCCGGGCGGAAGTTGGCAAAAGCTGTGGAAAATTCCCGCCAGGAACAAACACACCCACGCGCCAGAGTATACTGCTGGCTGTCCAAGCAGTTCCCAGGCAGCAAACAACGATTGCGGGGGGAGGCCTTGGAAAAGGAACTAAACTGCGCGGCTCCGGCGCAACGAAAAAACGGGAGGGTCTTGGGCCAGACAGGAAGGCCACGTGTAGCACGAATCGGAGGAGGACGGTTCTGCACACATAATATAGATACCAGGCTGGATTCGGCTTTCAATGAGTTGTTTTGCGATACCGTGGCCCGACGATTCAGCTGTGGGCAGGACCTGGGTTTGAAGGATGAAATCACGATTCTGTAGAAACTTATCTCCTCAATCCCAGCCTGTTCTTATCATCCGGTGGAATTGCAGCAAAGCCCTCTTCTTTCGGCTGAGCGTCGGCCGAGCGGACGTATAAATGCTTCTTTCGTTAAGATGGCCCTCGCAGCTAGAAACGTTCAACATGGTTTATGTTTTGAGATTGCCTTCCCTGCCAGCTCATGGGCTTTACGCTGCCACCATTGGCGGAAATGTGCCGCGCTCAAGGGCTCGTCTTGCTTGTCCTCGCAAGCATTGGCATTTGGAGCATTGATGATGCTTCTTGTCACCCTGCTTCAGCCGAGGTCGCGATAAAGATCGGGACCAATGACTGGAGCCCTGGTGGTGGATGGAAGGAGCGGGACAGTTCGGATAAAGCATTGCTTTTGCTACACCGATTGTCGTAGTTCCGTGGAGGTCGGCTGCTTCGGTGCGGAGTTTTGCGTTTGGATCAAAGGTTGAGGCCGAAGTGGGGGGCCTCGCTCTCTGGCGCTTTTTGGGGGGTTCTGGCTCTCAGCTTGAGGCAGTTTTCTAGAAGCTGGATGTGCCATCGGCTCGGCTCTGCTCTTCTGCGCAGCACCCTGCTCGCTCTCCGCAGCTCGCTGCAGCTCGCTCTCGGATCTGTGCTTTGCAGGCAAGGGGACGACCCTCGCGTCCCCAGTGATCGATTTAGAGCTGTACACGCCGTACACCGGGTTTCAAGTTCCAGCTCCGGTTGGCCTCCAAATGAGGTCAGGAGCGCATTAGAAGGAGGAGCCACGAAAAGTGTGTAGCACTCTCTCCGACTGCGCAGCGAGCAAAGGGGTGTGCGTGGTTTTATGGGGCGGGGGCGGGGCGTCTTGTTCTGCCCTCCACGTCATGTCATTCCGTCGTGTCCGCTCCAAGTCCATATCTGGGTTGGTGAAGGTGCGAGGAGCGTGGGGAGCCACAGCGGCAGTTGTGGACAGGTGCCGAGGCGCGGCGCGGAGAGCTGAGACTTCGGAGCTGCGTCGAGTTGCAGGGTCTCGCGGTCTCGTGCCCTGGTCAGGCGACGAGTGGCCCTCTCGCAACGTACCGTGGATGCATGCTGCGTGACCTGCGTGACCTGCATGAGCTCTGTGACTTGTGTCCAACTGCGGCCACAGATGGACCCCGGCCCCGGGCTCGCACACGCCGACGGAGCCGAGCGAGACGTGCTGGGCAGTTGGCTTTCCTTCTGACACTGGCCTTGCAGGCGAGAGATGCTCTGCGCGAAGTGACGCTGCACTCCGCGTCTCCGCGTTCTGAGCAGGTGCTGGTGCTCCGAGGAGTCCCTTGCAGAGCCTTTGGAGCTCCTCTCTACAGAGGCCAAGGATCTCTATCAGAGGTTTGATTTCAAGGTGACGGCTGCGCCTTCAGGCACCTGCCGCAGTTTTTCCTGTTCCACAAGTTCCGCTAGTTCCCGAAGTTCCAAGGTGCCTCACTGAGGTCCTGCTATACTTGACCGCTATAGTCGCAGCTCATGCCAGGTGGCGCTGCACCTGGCGCCCGCCAGTCAGGACAAGCACACTTCTGGTAGGTTCGGGCAGCCCCGTCATGTTGCTGGAGGAGTTGGGCAAGGCTCCTGCACTGCCGGCGCCGACGCTAGAAGGTCGCGGCCTCCGCTCCGATCTACTCGCAGGGTTCTGCCCTGAAAGGCCGCCTTCAGCTGCTGAAGCTCCCCACGCGCTTCATTGGTGCTCGCCTCGCCTCGCCTCGCCTCGCCTCTGCTTTGCGTGCAGCCTCGGACTCGGAGCCCTCCGACTCCGACCGAGGTGGGGCCTACTTCTTGTTGATGCTCTCCGTTCCTCCGGCGGACGCAGCAGCCCCGAATCCTGCAGTTCCCGTTTTCCATGACAGCCTGGAGGCCTTCAGAGCTGTCGAGCCGGACAGGTTTCCAAGGACAGCGTGATTGGGGATCGGGGTGTCCTCCTTGCGATCCGGTCGCTGAACTCAAGTGCCTTTGTCCCTCTCGGGGCCAGCGAACAGATTCCAAATCTTCAGACTATCAGCAACACCTAACTGTGCGAGCAATAACGCACTCGCCTGTGACCTTCCGGGCCTCTTGTAGGACCAACTTGACTCTTCTGCTTGACTCAGGCCCACAGCCCACAGCCTCAGAGAGCGCCAAAAGTTGCGGGCAATTTGCTGAGGTCTCACTGCAGCCGTGATGCTAACCACAGACGCGCGGGACCCAGCCGAACGGTGCCGGAACCCCAGTGACACCCAGATGAGGTGTGCAAGACTTTGAAGCTGGCGATGGGAGGTAGTCGCTGCGACTCCTGCGAGCCCTGCGAGTCTGCGAGTGCCGCAGTGCCGCAGGTGAGGGCTCCTTCTCCTCGGGTGTAGGCGCCACGGGCTCGAGCCTGGACATGCAGCAGGCAGACAGCTTTTTGGCTCCGCTCCGCTCTGCTCCGCTCTGCTCCGCTGGCTGTGGCAGGTGCGAGTCGAAGGGGCAGCGTTGTTGGAGGGACCCGGAGACGGATCCCAAAAAGACGCCGCTCCCACCTCGGAGAGCCTCCGCTCCGCTCCGCTCCGCCTGGCCCAGAGCTCCCAAGGCAAAGCGCTGCCCTTTGGACCCGATGGCAGGAGCTCGCCGCTCCGGTTACAGAATCGAGGCCGCTACGGCTGCGACTTTCGCTTCCGCCCTGCAGGAGTGGTCGTTGACAACTTTCCCCAGCTGCGGCTTGGCCGAAGCAGAGAGCAAAGAGCAACAGCAGAGTAGAGCGAGCGATGTATGTATGGATGTATGTATGTATGTATGTATGTATGTATGTATGTATGTATGTATGTATGTGTGTGTGTGTGTGTGTGGGATTTAGGGCCTAGGAAGTCGCACTTCATATGCAGGGGGATGGAGTAGGCCTGTGGAGCTCCATCTAACAAAACTCCCCAAAACCTGGCAAGTCGAAGCCGAAGATGGAATCGACTCGCACAAACAGCATCCATCTAGATAAGGATGACTGGTCTGCAATCAGTGTGTTTCCCGACAGTAGTTCTGCCAATGGCTGTCGGACTCCCGATCTGCGGGGGGTGCTAGGAATATCAGGATTCGCATGAATACAATTGTCTTTTCCTAACGTATGAGCGTTCAGGCCTTGAAAACCGAACCACTGCCCTGGTTCAAGCTCAGACAAGCAGCCCGGGCTTGAAGACCGTATGATGCTAGGAGTAATTTCAAGCGTAATGCTACAATGTTTTCTTCTTGGAGGAGAAAACACTGTTTTCCACAAAGCTAGTAGTTTCATGCAGTTCTCCAAAGTCAGTGGGAGAAACACATTCAGCACCGGAGCCAAGAAGCCCGGCTCACGTGGAAAGACGTTTCAGTAGCTCGAAGTCTGCTTCACAAAGATTTCGTTGTTCGTTGCGACCATCTTATGGTCTTTTGCCCTCAGTTCTATCTCCGGGCGGCCATGAGAACATGGCACGATCCTGACGTATTTGAACCAGTTGCCGGATCCCAGAAGCAACTGACTCGCTGGGTCTTGGATCGCATCCCTGGCCTACTAAAAGGAGATACAGAGATAAGCCACTCAGGCACTCTCCCAGTGGGATTTATCTTCCTAAAGAGAAAGAAAAAATTTTGAATGGGAGAACGATAATATCGTACTCCAACCGTTGCATCAAAGAGCTGCTGAAAACAGCAGCTCAAGCAATCCTCCTTATGATTCGCTTGGTTTGGCCGGAGGCCATGGGGCTGGCAACCACGCCCAGTTGTGGAGAAGTATGCATGACTTTCTGCATCGCACACATCCCACTGTTCACCTGGCAGAAGTCAGCGATGATCTGGTTGGCTTTTTCAATTAATTCGGTACCCAGGCAACAAATCTTAGATTCTTTGTCAGCCCTGGTACGGCTCTATCAGGACAGAGAATATCCACCACATATTTCGGTATCTCTCCAGAAGAGACCCAATAGTGAGTCTGCCTGGCCTGGTAAACCCTGGGCGAGAGGTGCAAACAACATTCGGTTTTTGCGTGTGTCGGATCTCTCAGCTATTGTTGAGGTGTCATTTCAAGCGGGTGTATTCACCACGCTCGGATTTCTGTTTCGACAGCGCCGGGGAACCCGTATAGGCAATCAGGTTCTCAGCAGCCTACCAGTCATTCAACGAGAACCCGGTCCTCCCAAGTGCAAGACCTCCGCAATTTGTACATAGCCCGAGGATTTCTTGCCGTGAGAAGAGATAGCTGCTGTGAGGCGAACTTTTGTTCACGCAGTTGTCTCATAGAACTTCAGTTATTGTTTGCGGCTTCAAGTCTTTTTTCTTTCTTTCGGAAAGAACAAGCCCTTTCGCTTTTCGCCATGGAGTCTCAGATGAATCTGATCTCTCAGACGAAACAAGTTCGTGGCATTCAGCATTCGATTCTCCGACTTCTACCACCAAGCCGACCAAGATCAAAAAGGCTAAGAAGGTTCATAAACCTTCCAAGAAGTCCAAGCACAGCTCCACCAAGATCAAGGACAAGAAGAAGACGAAAAAAGTCTCCTTCTTCTAAAAGATCCAAGCCTGCCGATAGTTCGAAGCGTGAAAAGGAAGATGGCTCAGGTCAATTGATCAAGAGACCGCCTAAGCCTTAGGAGACCCTATGCAGTTTCATAGATTTCTACCCACACGCAATAAAGCGTGTGCCAAAATGTTAGTCAGAGCCAGACTTACATGCTCCTGCCATTTTCTTTATATTTCTGACTGTCCTAGGCGTGGATATGCGGGCCTGAACAGAGTGTACAGTTCGTGACTTGCTGATAAAGAGATGTCTTCTTTGCCTCTCCATCAGCATTGAGTGACCTGAATGTTTATTCTCGGATGTCAATGCACAGCCTTTTCAGATCTGTGTGCCTGATCTGTGTGCCTCAGCCAAAAACGTCAGCTCCTGAGCCATGTCATCCTACGTGTTTCAGTTTTTCTGTGGGGATGGGAAAGCAGGGGTCCCAGGCCCCAGCCCGCAGTCGCAAAGATCCCATCAGTTGGCAATCACTGCGGCGCCACCGCCCCGACCTCGACCTTCCACAACTGTCCACCTTTCACCCAGAGGCCACAGGCAAGGCAGGGACGAAGGCCGCTCAGCCTCACCGAGCCAAAGGCACAGGAGCCTCTCCTCTCGCCCAAGCCGTCGCAAGACTACACCCCCTGGAAATCCGGCGATTCCGGCCCCGACCTATATGCGCCAAGTCAGTGGGATTATCCCACGGCGTTTCAGGCAACACCCACTCCCCCAAGTTTGCAGGTGGGTCTCGTGGCAACTTCCCCCACCCCCACGGCCACACCCGCCTGCAACCCCTCCACCCGATGCCAGTGCCAAGCACTACCCGACGGTGCCCGCGGCATACCCTCAGCTGGGTACATCGTCCTCCAGCTCATTTTTCTGGAGTGCCGCAGCCCCCGACGAATGTACCTTGGGTACCTTCGGGGCAATCTCAGTCTACTCAGCAACGGGATTTTCGGAAGCCAGCCCACCCGCTTGCTCCACCCCAAGGGAAGCAAGCAAAGGCTGACCAAGCGGGTGCATCAGTTCACCATTCGGCTCCCCTCCCCGCCGATCAGCAACCTTCTGATGAAGGTCCACGTCAATCGGCGCCTCCTGCAGCACTACACCCTGTAGATGCCAAGACAATTTTTGAAAGACCTTATGTCTGCTAATAGTGATAGTGCAGACATTTCGTCTCAGTTCGAAATCCAACTGAAAGGACGTACTGCAGTGGATCATATCCCTGAAGGACTGTCAACTTTGAGTCAGTTTCTTCTTTATCGGGAGCAAATTCTTGAGAATCCGTACCCAGATCATTTCGGGATCAATTGCATTTTGCAATCAAGATTGGAGCGGCACCAAACAGAAAGAGCCACCTGGTTCGAAGAACTAGAAGAGAATGTGGTAGGCTATCATTTCAGATGTGAGGGCTTTCCCGGCCCCCCTCTTGCTGCCCAGAATTGGCACCTGTGGGCTCACGCCGCTACCAGAGAAGGAGCCGCAGGCATTTTGGCCACATTTTGGTCACGGGCAAAGTTTTGCCCACGGACCATGCTGTAGCAGGTCTAGCTCCAGAGGAAGGCACTTTCTCTTTTTATGGGCGGAGCACGCCCGATCCAGCATGGAATGAAGGAGTCGTTCAGCTTGCCAGCAAATGTTTTCATTCCACAAAGAACTGCTCCGGAGTAGTGTTTGCAGGCCTGTTGCCCTCGGGCCATGTCAACGGCAAGAGTGCATCTGTCAGTTATGAAAATAGTCTGGCAAAGTTTTATTAATTTATGCACTAGCGCATAGCTGCTCTTCAGATCGAAGGTGGGCAACTAGATTTGTAGCTGCCCCCATCGATTTCATTTTCGTTCTTTCGGAACGAGCCAAAGCCAACTTCCCAGGGAAAGGTGGCAAACAGACAGGGCGAGGGCGCAAAGCCTTAACAGGCCAGCCCACCCTGACCATTACGGACGGGTCCATGGACTGTACATAGTAAGCCCAAGGAGGAAATTGCCCCGGATGCACCCCCATCGGGTGAAGTTCAGGCAGTTTCTACAATTGATACTTCTGACACAGAAGATCTCATGGCTTCTGCCAGAGCCTTTCGTTCGTGACAACTCAGGTACTGGACTGCATGCTGTTCAGAAAAGATCTAAATTTGTACTCCGATGGTGTCTGCTATGTGACTTTGCAAAATGCAATGATTGTGGCTGATCTTCATCTGTCAGCCTTTTGTTTCAAAATCTTTCCAGCCATGCGGCGTAAAGCTGAGGATGCTTCTCTTCCTCTCACTGGGGACCAACTACCTTTGGATCCTCGACCTAGCAAAGCGATCCTGCAACCGGCAAGGACCAGAGTCATTTTGGTCCACAATCTTCCGATAGAAGGATGTGAAGATGGAGTCACTTCAGTTCGATTTGAAGTACCTGCAGATGGCATCGTAGATGATCTGAAAAAGATCAGTGAGACATTCACGAACTCAAGATTGTATTTACCTCGTCGAGCTTTCTTTCTTCAGCTCCGAGGTACTCATCAGCCTTTTCTCACACAGCTAAAGAGCATCGAACCTACAGCTGAATTTACATTTCAATGGTCAGAGTAAAATCTGCATCGAGAGCAACAGAAGCCAATCGGCTACCCCGCACAGCGGGGTGGGTGGGTGTGTGTGTGTGTGTGTGTGTGGAACACCTATTTGCCAAGGTAACGAATTTTAAAGCAGGGGTCCAGTGCTCTCCCTGGGGGTCACTGGCCAACGAAGACGCCCCCAGGGAGGGGTGTAAACGTACCTGCTATGTCTGAAGTGGCACGGGGCTAAGCCAAAGACCCCAATCGCAGTGCTTGAGCCCGGTGCTTGTCTGGATATATGGCAACAGACTAAGCCAAAATCCTCTTAAGGTCCTCTGTGTTGGAAAGACTGAAATCATGTAAGCTAAGTCAGTCCAAAG
Organism: Symbiodinium sp. CCMP2456; assembly: GCA_905221635.1. NCBI lineage: Eukaryota > Dinophyceae > Suessiales > Symbiodiniaceae > Symbiodinium > Symbiodinium sp. CCMP2456. Next base: position 63,462 of record CAJNDV010034886.1, on the reverse strand, counting down.
GGAGGATTGCACGAGTGTGCGTGTGCATGTGTGCGTGTGTACCACCTTGAAGTTAAGGGACCCGCAATTGCATAACAAACAGCAGGGGGGTACCGGTCTGTGATGCTACCGTGCCCAACGAAGCTGTGCATCAGAGAGGGAAGCAACGCCTGATCAGCTTGGTATACTTGCGAAAAAGGCCAGCCCAAACTACTCCAAAGAAGCTGTTGCTTTGCAGTGGCCATCAGAAGTGAAGCTGTGCATCAGAGAAGGAAGCCAACCTTGATCAGCTTGGTGTACCTGTGAAAAAGCCAGCCCAAACTACCAGCCCAAACATACCCCAAAGAAGCTGTTGCTTCGCAGTGGCCAGCAGATGACAGGGATGAGAACCTGCTAACCTATGGTATAACTTTGGTTGTACTGAGGGTCACTCCGTGTGTGTGTGTGTGTTTGTGTGTGTGTGTGTGTTTGTGTTTGTGTGTGTGTGTGTGTGTGTTGAGTTCCCTTCGATCTGTCTGTCCGGAAGAAAGTTTTTTGCGCTGTTGGGCTTGGGCCATTTGGCCTTCGCAGGAGCATTGCCGGTGAAGTGGGTGTGGCCTTGCAGGGCATGCTTGGACAAGGCTAAGCTCCAATCGCGGGGCGGGAGTGTCTCGTGCGGTGCTGGGCTGCGTAGGCTTCATGGACCAATACGACTTGGAGCTGGACCCATGGCAGTTGGCCCATGGCATGGCCCATGGCCAGAATGGCGTGGCATGTTTAGTTGCAGCGCCGGGAGGACGCTCGGACGGAGCGTCTTCGTGCTTGGCCCCGGGCATCACTGCCGGTGAGACCAAGCGATGGTGACTGGAGGCCAGACTGCCGTGAGCGAGACCGCGGCTGCGCTGTGCGAGACTTTTCAATCCGAGCGGAGGCAACTCGAGGCGTTGGGGATGCCCGGGCGCTTGCAGGCATTGGCACTGCACGGCACTGCAGACTTTCATGCTTGCTGCAAGAACAAGCCCTCAAGACGTTCGCCGGAGGGGAAAGCCAACGAATAAAGCAGAGGCTCTGATCCCTGCCAATTGAACTAAAGTAAAGAAGTGGTGGCCGGTAAAGAGCATGGAGGATATTGTGTATTTCCATGTCGCATATTCGACACCGATCAAATCGGGCAACAAAACGGAAAAATCCAAGCAGCGAGGTGAAGAAGCTCAAAGTCCAACAGCCACAAGGCCAATAATTCCCAACAAAAGACAAGATGTTCAATCCGCCGGTGCACAACAGACGCCGTCTTCTGGAAAGCTCGACAAGACAGTTACCACAGACTGGATGTCGATTGCGCCTGAAGGCGAGAGAGCCTTCCCGTGCATGCTCGTAGCTCCCGCTTCATGGAACCATCAACAGCATTGCAGAGCTGCTTACAAGCTCTGTGTTGTTGTTGCTGTTGCTGTTGCAGTGTTGCTGTCGCTATTGTTGCTGCTGGTGCTGTTGTTGTTGCTGTTGTTGCTGCTGCTGTGTTGCTGTTGCTGTTGCTGTTGCTGCTGTTGTTGCCGTTGTTGTCGCAAGGCGAGGAAGAGAGCATCCTCCCGCTGCGTGTGAATGAAATGCCGTTGTTGCTGTTGCTCTGCTGCAGCTGCTGTTGTTGTTGTTGTTGCTGTTGCTGTTGCTGTTGCCGTTGCTGTTGCTGTTGCTGCTGTTGCTGTTGCTGCTGTTGGTGGTGGTGGTGGTGGTGCTGCTGCTGCTCCTGGTGGTGGTGGTGGTGGTGGTGGTGGTGGTGGTGGTGGTGGTGGTGGTGGTGGTGGTGTTGTAGTTGTAGTTGTAGTTG
>CAJNDV010034886.1:39998-54629 GCA_905221635.1 Symbiodinium sp. CCMP2456 | reverse complement strand
TGAAGGGGTGTACCGGCTCACCCCACTCTCCACCCCCTCCTCCCCCTCCCCAACCCCCTCAAAACCCCCCAAATCACACCGCAGGGAGGGGGAAACTCCTCGAACCCACGGATCAAAACGCCTGGACCTCAGGCCTCGGTGGATTTCCATCCAAATCACAGCACCTGCTCACACCGAAATGTATGCCTTGAAGTCCCATGCACATTCCTCCCAATGTGGTAAAATGTTGCCCGAAGCCGAAGCTTTCCGTTAAAATTGTCATCACCTGCTCCGCTACCATTATCTCCGGGAATCACTCAAACTACCCGGAAGTAGCACAGCACTTATTCGACTCTGAAGCCAGAGTAGCCTGAAAGTTCATAGAAGTGGCGTTGTCCTGGCAAAGCACCAAAGCGCGGTGTTGAGCCACGAAACACACATACATGTATGCATGCATACACGCATCCGTCCCTGCATGCATCATGAAGGCCAGCGCTTGTATGCATCTGCGAAACCAGCCCCTCGAAAGTTGCAGGAGCTGCTGTCACAACCGCAAGAGACCATTGGGGACTTCGATGGGCCTGTGGCCTTGCTGGGTCAGGCGGAGTGCTGGCAGAGCGAAGAGCGCGATGGCAGTTTTCTGGAGCGAGGATCTCATGACCCAGATGCCCCTTCGGTACAGCGCCCGTGGCTCAGCCGTAACTCAGAACGTTTCGACGGAGTGCCCTCTCAGGCGGCGCGAGGGACGCTCTGGTTCCGCCACGACTGAAGCGTGGAGTTGCCAATGCCTGTGCAAGCGCAGAAAGAGACTTGGAATCTGCGACCGACGGAATCGTTCTCCAAGACGTTGATGTCATTGAAGCCCTGCTGCCGAAACATAATTCCCGGCTTGCCCCCGTTCATGTCGAACGGGAAACACCTGGTCTGATGACCCGGCTTGACCCCGATACTTGTTCTTGGCATGGCGAATTCAAGAGACTGAGAATACTGAGAATCAAGAAGAACGACCACGAGGTCTGAACCTAGCTCAGCGCGCAACGGATCGAAGCAGATTATGAACCCCTTAACACGGTCAGGGTAGTACTTGTAGGGTCCACTTTGAGGTCCTTGATAGGAAGCTGCAGCCTGCAGCTCTGTTGTTTTGATGCTTCTGTTCAAAGCAGCCGGGTGGCCGGGTGGGGCGGCCGTTCCCGATGGCCGAGCTCGGTGCCTCGACTGCCTCGACTGCCTCGACTTGTGATTGCAAGCTGCCACTGCTTGCAGCTTGCAATCTCCATGCGACGTTAGACCGTGAGACGTTTGAGCAGGGAGCTCGCGAGCAGCGCTGCAAACGTCCTTGTCTACTTCGTCATTCGGACTGCCTGCAGCTTGAGATTTCCGGGCTGTGCATAGAGACCGGGAAAGGAGACGTCGGGGGGAAGCTGCCCGCAAGCCCCGGCAGCAAAAGCAAATTCCCAGCTCTTATAGTGCTCCCAGAGTCTGGAGGACAGCCGGAGCGATGTCGCTGCCAGGGTGCTTGCTGTACCAGGACAGTTATGCGCCACTCACGGCCCCAATTGGCCTGCGGGCGCTCTTGGCAGGTGCCACTCGCGGGTCTTCCCCTGCAACTCAGCTCAAAAGCGATGAATCGCATTGGGCTAGCTATGCAGTCTATGTGCAGTCTATGCAGGTAACGTCGGACTCTGCTGCCCCTGCTTGCCGAGCAGCTGGCGCAGTGCCAAGGCGCAGATTGTGGGGAGCATCGCACGTTCGCCTTGCGGTGTAGGCCATCATGAAGAGGACTGGCTCCACCTGGTCCTCATTTTGGGGGTCCTCTCCTCGACAGTCTTCATCATCTTGCAGGCAGTGGCACTGCAGTCCTCGAAGCTACTCTGTTTATTTTTTGCTGCCTGCGCCGCTCAGATCGTGGAGATCGCGTTGCAGGAGAGCACGACCGTCCTGCATCCCCGAGAGTGGCGATTGAATACACATCTTGAGGAGAGAGGGACAGGGAGGGAGAGAGTTGAGCAGGAGCACTGCCACACGCCCTTCTGCTTGGGACAGTCGCCGGCTGAGAGAGCGGAGCAGTGCAGAGCAGAGCAGAGTGCGGCGCGACCGGAGCACCGCACTCTTATCCTTCGAGGCTCATCTCGGCGATCCTGCTGCCTCGGCCCCAGCCGCCAGCCTTGCAAGGGCCGTGTGGTCTAGACTTGCGAGGCTCCCGAGCCTCTACGACTTCTTCAAGTTCATCGGAGCCTACGACGAGTCTCTGCAGGCAGCAGAGCCTTTCAAGCCTCCCCGCTCCTGGGCTTCTCCTCACAGGAGCACAAGCAGCGTGCCGAGGACGAGGCCGGTTCCGTGTCGAGAGAGACCGCAGCTGCGGGCCGCAGCTGAGAAAGGAGAGAAAAACTGAGAAATGCAGCAGCTCGCCTCAGACCCATGCAATATTCGTGTCTGTGGAAGAAGAGAGAGAGAGAGAGAGAGAGAGCCAGCCTAGTTCGCACCATTTCGGATGCAACCTGAGCATGCCTGAAGGGATTGGAAATCCGAAAGCTTTTTACACTCTTCCTTCGACCTTGCAGTCATGTCTTCTTACGGACCGTGCCCTTTGACCCGGGAACCACGTCTTTGATACAGTTTTCTTTGGTGTCTGGTGTTTTCACACCCCCTACAAAGTCCACCGACAGGGGCACACCTCTCGGAGCTGGGGGGCCTGACAAGCTCCCCCGAAGCGACAAACAGATGTCCTCCGCGGGCTCCTTGGCGCTCGAAGCTCCAAATTGGGGCAGGGCCGGCAGGGCCGGCAGGGCCGGCAGGGTGGCACATGGTGGCACGGGGTTCGGCTTAAGTCCCAGCAGATCGCCGCGCCACCGCGTCACCGGCCTTGGCCATCCGCACACCGTTCGCCATGTCCCTCCTGGCTGACCGATTCTGATTGAAATCGAGGTACATGGCCTCATTGAATCCATCAACCAGCAGGCGAGGCTTGCACTTGGAGAGCTTGGAGATTGAGATACGCTGCGGTGGAGGTGGCAGAGATGCAGGCGGCAGCCGGCAGTGAAGCGCGAAGTTGGGTTTGCGCCTGCCGGTCGTGTCTTCAGGACGTGGCCGCAAAGCTCACTGTCCCACCCCCAGCAAGTTTCATCTGTGCCTTCAAGGCGGATATCCAATCGTTACTAGCCACTACTATAGTTCAGAACCCATGCCTCTGGTGGCACAGGTGCTGGCATGTTGCTTGTTGAGCGAAATCTTCACCGCGTGAACGCAGAGTTCACAGTCACTTCCCTGTGCCGCCCTAGGAGAGTGCTACGGACTTCGCCTTCCGCTCTTTCGACAGCAGCCGCGAGGCGGTTTAGAGTGCATCACGCAGCCAGAAGCCATGAAGCCTTGTGAAGCTGAAGTGGCGGACGGCTCACACCGCTCTTCAGCCACTCGAAGCCGCTCGAACTTCGCTTCGCCAAATCGCTGAGCGGCATTGCATTGCTGCGCCGCCCAGGGCTTCGAGAAGTTCATTCTGGAGCGGCGACCGCGTGAGAAACGAACATACGGATGGCTGCTCCCGCCCTTCCCTTCCCAGGACCTAAAGCTCTACTACAGCGAGCTCTACGAGGATCCACTGATGCTCCAGGCCCGCCTCGGAGCACCCGCGGGCGCCGCTCACGCTTCTTTTTCCTCGGGGGTTGTCTGGCCCCTGCAGGAGCTGCGCTGCTTCATGCTGAAGTGGCTCCACATCTTTTCCCAAAGCCCCAACCCAAGCGGCTCCGAACCGAAGGGAGCGGAGCCAAGGCAAGGGCAGACAAGGGCCCACAGCAGCGCAGCATGGGCTTCTGGTAACAGCTGTGGCTCTGAGGCCTCTTGGATGCCGAGACCAACCCACTGCTGAAGGCCCTCAGCCGCTCTTGCCGCTCTCTCGCCCGGTCGCTCCTACTCCAGTCAGGGCATCGAGGAGGAATTCAAGAAATGTGAGACGCCGGTGCCCGACACGAGGGGGAGTCCCGAAAAAGAGAAGTGAGAGCATCCCGAGCTCAGGCTCGACGAGCTCTGCGAAAAGGCCAGTGCTGCAAACTTCAGTAAAACAGCGCTCGCATGCCAGCGAACCGCTCGAGAGGTCACCGGCCGGCTCTCTCGTCTGAAGGCCCACGGCACCCACGGCACACGTGGCATTCTTAGTTAGGGCCGCGACCCGACCCGAGGTTTCCACTCGACTTGTCCTCGCCCCTGCAGAGTCCTACGCACCTCGGCTCCAAGCAGAGACGGGGCGCAGACGGGCTGCGGCTCTCCTGCAGCTCTTCTGCAGCATCGCTTTCGAGCCTCGAGGTGCTGCCTTCTCAGCGGCCCCAGGCCCAGCTCGCCCTCGAGGCTCCGGGCTGCGGGGAGCGGCACGGAGTGAGACGGAGCGACACGGAGAGCTCTGCCTCCACGCGCGGCGGAGGAGGGTTTGAGCTCCAACGCCAGCTTTGCGACGGCCTCCTCTGCCTCCACGGCCTCCGCGGCTCCCTGGCAGCGCAGCGTTCGCGCAGAGACATAGTGCGGAGATGCGCGGTGCATCGGTGCGTCAGTCTTGTAGTGATCCGAGGCTGGCGGAAAGTGCGGGGTCTCTTGGCTCCGCCTCGACTGCCGAGGGCGCTTCGGGCGTCAGGTCGGAGCCTCTGAGAAAGCGAAGCTCTCTGCTTTTGGCCTGAAAGCGGCCGCGGCCTTCAGCGAAGCCGCGCCGCAGAGGTTCTGCGAACCCGGGATGGGAACTTCGACAGGCGCGGATGCGGCGAGACTGAGCAGAGAGCAGCGCGCGCGCGCGCGCGCCTTGCGCTCTGCAGCGCTTATAAGTTGCGCCGCTCCATGCAGGGAGTGGCCTTTGACCATTGCCTTCTGCTGCGGTTCCATCACCATCCTCAGTCGGACAGACAACCCGACGATCGGAGGATGTTGAAGCATGTTGAAGCCTTCAGACGCCTGTGAGGAGGCACCTGAATCACCTGCTCTACTTCCTGCCCCGGAAACTCAGAGCGAGCAGCGAGTCCTCTGAGTCGGCGCGCGCCGGCAGGGCGCCTCAATGCGCGGTTAGGGTTGTGCTCGTCGCTCCAGGCTGGATCTCGTCCTCGTGCGGCGGCCCAGAGCGCAAAGCGGAGCGGCCCGCGACCGCGGCGCCGCGAGGTGGTGTACGAAGTCTTGGACTTGAGCCAGGCCGCTCGAAGTGCCTTCTCAAAGAAAGCGCACGAGCTGCGCTCTGCTCGCTGAGGCCTACAGCATCGCTTTGGTTTGCTGCAACTGGCTCTGCGTGCTCAGCACGCCCGGGGCCGACCTCGAGTTGAAGAGAGCGACAGCGAAGACAGCGAAGACAGCGAAGAGCTGGGACGCCTGGGGCTTTTGTGGCCAGGCTGGCCTGTTTCGAGCAGATCGACGAGATCGCCCAGCCTGGAGCCGGGGAAAGCACAAAGCGACTCCGCTGCCCGGAACGCGTCTCTGACGATCCGAGGCTGCAGCGGCGCATTTGCCGCTACCGCGAGAGGCACGGTGAGCGCAAAGAGAGCGCCCAGGGGATCCGAGGGTCTGAAAAGAGAAGAGTGGGACGGGACGGGAATGGGGACCATGGGGACGGGAGCCTCGCCAGGAGCGACCGCGTCCAGGAGCCGACCAGCGCCAGCCCTCTCTCTACAATCATGCTCCGCTCTTGTACACTACTCCTCACTCTTCAACTCTACTCTCACCCTCTGCATACTCTCCTTGTCACACCTCAAAGTGCGTTGGACTGGAGCAGGCTCCGGTGTGACCACTCTGGGCACCATGCTGTGCCAAGAACGGTCCTGCATCTGCCCATTGCGAACATGTTGACACAATCTGAGTCCCTAACTTGATCATCGGGGTTCATGTCTGCTGGAAGCGCGCGAGTCTGTGCGAGTAGGTCGGAGCGTTCTCACGCCGAGCCGTCGAATATTGACGGCGCAGGCACTCGCAGAATCGCCCCTTTTTTTTCGCGCCGCGGTGTATGCACTGCAACCTCGGTCTCGGTGTAGAGGTTGACCGTTTCCAGCTGGCCAAAATTATGGAGCCTGTGTAGAATCTGGGGATTGGCCGCGTGCCGCGTCGCACTGGTTTCGTTCTTCGCAAAACCAACAACGTGACTCGGACTACATCAAGAGAGACACCATGTGTGCTGTCTCGTGCAAAGTCATGTCAGACAAGATCTTCTCAGGAGCAGCACCGGGAAGCCAAGGAGAATTGGGCCAAGGAGAGACACCTTAGAGACAGCACTTCGGGTTCGCACTGGTGTGAGATGCGCTTTCAGAATGAGGTTCAGCAGTTACACGACCTCTGGAATTACCGCACCCAGCCCTTCCTTAGCATCTGTGGCCGTGACCTGAGCTGGAGAGGCCTCAAGGCAGAGGTGTGCGATGAGAAGCAAAGTGAGGTCCAAATTTCCGTCGTCCCTTCGAGTCCCTGAGTCCCTTAGAGCCTCCGACTTAGGCAAGATTCACCGGGCCTTGGACAACAAGGTCTCTGCGGTCGGTCGAAGTTGCAGATTTCTCATGGAGCAAGACGTCCCTGCAGGACAGGGAGGATGCCAGGCTCGCTCTCTTTATATGTATACTGTATACGTCTATATATATATATATACATATATATATATATATATACATATGTATATAAATATATTGCTCACCTCTGACAGACCGAATGTATGTGTATAGGCATGCGTGTGTATATAGATATACACATACATATGGATGTCTGTGGATATATGTGGATATGATTGCAAGTTTGTATGTGCGTGTATATATATCTATCTATATATATATATATGTATATATATATATATATATATGTATGTCTGGTGCACATGTGCACACACACACACACACATGGATATGCATGTCTAAGGCTCGAAGAATCGTTAGCCCGTGTTCCTTTTGTGTTGGTTTTGGTGAGGGAGCCGCGCGCGCGCGCGGCTGGCCGCACCTGTACGAACAGCTACTCCTTTCTGCTACTTTCGCAAGTGTTGTAGTGTTCCACCCCGGAAGACCAGCTTGTCTGTGAAGTGTCATGAGAGTGATGACCTGACCTTGACCCCTTCGGGGAGTGACGCGGGCCGCGGACGCGCCCTGACACTCTCCCACAGAAGGCTGCAGTCAGAAAGGGATGGAATATCAAAGCGGTTCTGCTTGCTTTTTCTTGTCATGGCGTAAGGTAGGTTTTAGGATATACCGCTTTAGACATGTTGGTTTGCAACTTTGTCGTCGTAGCTGTGCAGGGCTTTAGAGTTGGCGCGGCGCCGAGGGGAGCCGCCGGAAGTCAGCGAGGACCGCAGCGAGAGCTGAGGGAGTGGGAAGCTGGCCCAGACACGGCGGAAGGGGTGAGCGATTCATGTTGAGCCATATACATGACCGGTGGCAAGGATGCGATGCATGAACTTTATGAGTTCGAGTCCTATAAAGCTATAAAGCGTGTTCAGCCGTTGTAAGGCATTGTAAGATGGACGGATGGACAGAGAAGGGAAAGACAGGAAACACATGGCGGCAAGTTCGAAGAATTACGAGCACCGAAGCACCTTTGCACCTGTCCTTTCTGTTATGGTTCGTCTTTTTCGAGGCCCCACCCCCGTTCGTTTTTGCATGGTTTGCTTCATCCGGCTATTGCGTTTGGTGCCGATGTGGCAACGAAACTTTGGGAGTGACCTCACAACGATTCGTTTCGCTTCGCCCCGTCCCATCCCGTCCCCGACGTCGCGGAACTCCGCAATTCGGGTGGTTGCGCTTGTGGACGAGAGCAGAGCTTCGGTTGCACTTCCTGCATATTGCGAGCTCTCAAAGAAACTGAGCTCAGAAAAGGGCGAGGAGGGGGTCCCACCTACGCCGCGACGGCAGGTGATCGCTTAGCGCTGGCTGAAGACGAGCGAGCTCTGGGTTTTGCGCCGGGCTAGGTTTAGCTTGGGCTCAGCAAGCGCAGTCGTTTCATCCGATCCAGAACCTATACAGGAGTCTCGAACAAAGATTGGGGACGGGGAAGCTAGGGATAGCCTCATGTAACTCCTCAGCCCTCGCCCCAACACCTCAACCGTTTTACCCATAGAGGAAAAACTGTAAAAAAGTTGGTTCTGGGGCAGGGGGTGGGGTCATATATGCACGGTTGGTTATGGGTCGTGCCCTGTATCCTATACCTCGCCTGCTTCGTTCCTCTATATCGCCCCCTGCTTCGTTCCTATCAGTATCCTCACCTTATCCGTTATAACATTCCTCGCCTCCTCATTCGTTCCGTCTTTTTCCTCGTCTTCGTCATCGTCGCCTCTCCCGTTTTCCTCCCCGTATTTCATTTAGTTTCATAATTTCCGGATTATTCCGTCGTCCTCCCGTTTTGAAGGAAAAGAGAAAGGGAAAGGAAAAGGCAAGAGCAAGAGCAAGGACAAAGGAAAGGACGAAGAAGAGGAGGAAGAGCTTCAGGCCCTCGAGGAGCTCTTTGACCAGGCCAGGAGCAGCTGCAGGACTTGAGAACGAGAAGCGCCGCCTCCAAGGCCAGTCGAGCCTAAGACGCCGCCGCCGAAGGCGAGCACCCCAGCTTGGAGTCCAGTTCCGAAGGTGCAGCCTCCGCCGAAGAAGCAAGAAAAGAAAGAGGAGAGCAAGGACGAGGAGAACAAGAGAGCCCTGTCCACTACGGCACCGAAGTGGAAGGCAGGAGCAGGGAAGCCGACCATGCTTCCGACGCCAAAGCTTTTGAGGAGCCCATCTTCGTGGGCAGGCATGCGCTTTAGGGAGCGTGTGGCCCACCAGGATGCCATTCGAGGCAAAAGCCCGAAGGGCACTGCAGGTGAGGCTTTACTGGCGAAGCAAGGCGAGGCCTGCTCTACCTGCAAGGACAGGAGGACGAGGTTCCGCAAAGATGCGGGACGTTTGCTCAGCAAGAGGATGAAAGAGTACAAGGCAGCAGCTGCTAAGGCAGCGGGCTCCCACTACGCTCGAAAGGTCCTCGAGAAAGGAAACCTTGTGAGGGCCGATCGGCCCAGCAAGGACGAGCTGAGGACCCCCTCGGGTTAAGAAGATGGAGGAAGGAGAGAAAGAGGAAGAGGAAGACGACGAGGAGCCGGTCTCCGTCGAGCCAGAAGGCCACGAAGGCGAAGAGGACGAGACCGACGAGGACGAGACCGACGAGGACCCGCCGAGCGACGCGATCACGGGCAGAACCTCGACCGCCATGCAGAGGATGCTGGCCCAGGGTCTTGCGGAGACCAACCGTGTGAACCTCATGGTCGTGGAGAAGAAGCTGGAGATCCGCCGCAAGAAGCTGCTGAAGGAGCAGCTGACCGATAGCGAGATCGACGACCTCGAGAAGGAGATCGATGCCATGGAGGCAGAAAGAGACAAGCTCTTAGAAGAGCGCGAGCGCTTACAAGCGCAGCGCACCACGGTCGTGCGAGAAGAACCGAAGGACAGGTTCGACCAAAAGGTGCACGACTCGAGGTACAAGCGTGCGGTGGCTGGCGGCACTTCCCACTGGAAAGCGTGGCGCGAGGAAAAGGGAAGGCGCCGAGCCCAGCTGCAAGAGCGGGGTCGGCGAGAGAGCGCGAGAGCGCATCAAGGCCGATAAGCGCTGGCACGCGCGCCACGACCGAAAGCTCAAGGACAGCGACTTCGTCGACAACCAGCAGGAGGAGACACGGAGGTGATCGACGCCGAGGGCAACGAAGCCCAGGCTGAGTCGAGGCGCGAGTTCAGGCCCCTCACGAGGGCCGAGCGCACCAGCAACAGGGTCGATGAGAACGACGAGGAGGAGCTCTACGAAAAGGAGCGTGAGAGAAGAGAGCGGCCCAAGGCCGATGGTCTGCGAACGCCGAGGTTGCGGCCGAGCAAAGGAAGAAGAGGAATCAGAAGCGCAACCAAAGGCGCAACGCTTTGAAGAGGAAGCTTGGGTCCGAGTGGGACCCGAGCCACAAGAAGCGGCGCAAGCAGCGCCACCAAGAGGAGGAAGAAGAAGAGGGCGCGGACCACGACGACTACCGCGACCCCCGGGACGATGATCCCGAAGACCCGGAAGGAACGGGTGAAGGAGCGGTACACCAATCGGTGTACAGCTTTGAGACGGTGGTGGACGCTGCCAGCCTGGGTGCTTCGCCAGGCGCGGCAGCAGTGGCCGCCGTCGAAGTGAACTTCGATACGGGAGCAGCCGTGACCGTGCTGCCCGAGAGGTACGTGACACAGCCACGGGACAATGGCGGCACTTTGCCGGGAGGCCGCGGGGCCACGATCACCGGCCGAGGGGCCGGGGTCCACCGGGTGCTGCTATCCGGTGCCCAGGCGTGCAAGACGCACTTGCGTTTCTGCACGGAACAGGGGGACTGTTGGTTCCCAAGGAGAGTGCTTTCGCGAAGGAGGCCGACGAGCTTTTGCGCAAGTTGGCGTGGAAACACAAAGGAGTTGCGACAAAGATGCAGGTGAAGAACGGCATCTATGTGTTTCCGCTTGAGGGCGGAAAGAAAGGAGGATTGAAGGGCGAGAGTAGAGGCCAAGACGGCCTGGGTTTTACGGGGCAACCGTAGGTGTAAGGCCCTTCAGGGCTTAGCGTTTCACCCCTATAGACGAAGAGGCTGAGATGGTTGAGGAAGCCGCCAAAAGGAGAGCGGCCGCAAAGGCAACGCTTAAGGTGGTCTGAGCAAGACAAGAAGAGGAGAAAGAGAGAGAGAGGAGAGAGTGGACAGAAGGGTTCAGGAGCAAGCGCAAGCGGAAAAGTGGCAGAAGCAGCACAGCAACATAACAGCAGCAGCAGCCAAGCCAGAGGCAAGAGGATGCTAGTGACGATCGGTTCGCCGAGGAGCCAGAGGCTCCAGGTGAAGAGCAGCAAAGGGCTGTGGTGCCGAAGAGTCCAGACCAACCCACAGCCGATCAGATCGCACAGCATGAAGCCTCGGGGCATGCAGTACACCGTTCCTGGTGTGTTCATTGCCAGAGGGCACGGAAGATGATCAATCCGCTCTACAAGGTTCGACGGGCCGAGCTCGAGACCTCGTTGCCGACGCTACACATGGACTACTTCTTCTTAGGCAAAGACAAGCAGGAAGATGATGTCATGCCACACCTTGTGGTACGGTGCGATAAGACGCGCCGCACATGGGCCACGTCCCTTCCGGAAAAGGGAACGCATCCCTACAATGTGACGTGGTTGGCGGGCATCATTCGCGAGGCCGGTTCGAAGAAGATGTGCTTGTTTTCGGACAACGAGCATTCCATGAAAGCTCTCAAGCTCAAGGCCAGCGAAGAGGTGAAAGGTGTGGAGTTCGATCTCCGAGAATGTCCCACGAGCACAGAGCATGAAAACGCGCCAGCCAACGGTGTGGCCGAGGCGGCTGTTAAAGAAGTGAAGCGAATGGTACGAGCAATCCTGTCGGAGCTCGAAACAAAGCTCAAGATCGAGGTTGGCGTGGATCACCCGATCCTCGCCTGGATCGCGAGGCACGCAGCGTTCCTCATGACACGCTTTCGCATCGGAGAAGATGGGAAGTCAGCATATGAGCGAACGCTAGGTCGACCCTGGAGGCGACCGACCATTGTTTTCGGCGAGCAGGTTATGTTCAAGCCTGTTGGTGCTAAGCACAAGCGTGGAAGCCTTGAGTCAAGGGTTTCCAGGATTCCATGGGACTCTACATTGGGACTGCGTCGCGGAACGCAGACCTGATGGTCATGACGTGTGAAGGTATATCCCGGGGCCACTCCGTGCACAGGAGGCCCGAGGAGGATAAGTGGCCTACCGAAGGTTTCGCTGAACTACGCGGGTTACCTTGGAGGATGACCGGTCCACAAGAGCGCGCGCCGTCCAATCGGGTCGGCATGCCGGCACTCGAAGGCGAGCAACCCGTAGCTCAACAGCGAGACTTCAAGGCACGAAACCTATACGATGAAGTCCGAGGTCGAGTCACCTCAGTCAGGAGGCCAGAGCCCAGCGGAAGCGATTAGCTTCCAAGGACGTCGAGGACTTGAATCGGGAGGAGCCACCGCGAGGCCCCACCGATGGTCCAGATGTGGAGGTTGTCGGAGCCAACCTCTACGGAGGTGCAAGCTTCCGCAGGACCGGGTCTTGACCACTCTCGTAGCCAAGCGCAAGCTGATGCAGAGATGCACGACGTAGCGCCGAATCCGCCGCCCAGTGGTGAGGATGCCCAGATCGGGCTGATCACTAGGATGTTCGAGCAGAAGGGCATGAAGTGTAGCCCCGCCGAGGCGAAGGCTATCAACTCTATGATTCGTCAGTTGGGAAGGAGTGGAAATGCAGCTGTGCCCTGGAGCACAGTGAATGAAGGCATCATCCTTCCGATGGACCTGGAGGCGAAAATGTTCCGACAAGCCGAACACCTGCGTTTCTTCGAAAAGTTGGAGCGCGTAAAGCCGAAACTTCTAGTAGGGAGACTGCCCACCGGACCGTTCCAGTCCGTGCAACGCGCCTTTGACACCACCAACAAAGTGGGAGTTGAAGCCAGGCGCGAGAACCTGAAGAAGTCCCGCTCACAACTTGGACTTTGTTTTGAGGCCTTTCAGGCACAGGTGGAAGCAGGGAACTACTTCCTCTACGAGTGCCCAAGGGGTGCGAAATCCTGGGAGCACGAACTTGCTCAAAGGATGAACGCACACTTGGTTGACGGGCCGATGTGCAAGTGGAAAGTAAACGAGAGCGGGAAGGTGTGGAACAGAGAGCTTTCCTTCGAGGAGGGCATCGTACAGGCAAAAGCCGAGTATCCTCCGAAGCTCGAAAGGGCAGTGCTGGCAGGAGTCAGAGCACAACTGGTCCTAGATGGAGAGATGAGGGAGGTAGGACACGTCGGGGGACCAGATCCCCACGAGGAACCACCTCTTGAAGAGTATCTCCATGAGTCGCTTCCGAAGGCAGGCAAACTCTACGTGAAGGAGCCTGTCATAGACGCAAACACGGGGGCACAATTGGACCCAGGAAAGGTTGCAGAGGCAAGAGCCTCTGAACTTGCTTGGGTGAAAAAGCCGTGTGCTGGGCAGAAACAGGGCGTGCACCCATAACCTTAAAGTGGGTGGACCGCAACAAAGGTGATGACATCAAGGAGAACTTTAGGTCTCGGTTGGTAGTGCGCGAGGTCAAGAGTCAAGGACAAGCGGCACTCATACCAGACTATGCTTTGTTGACGAAGAGCACGGCAAATGCGGCCTACTGAAGCGTACGATGTACGGCACCAGAGATGCTTCGGCAGTCTGGCAGAGGTCGTACAATACGGTTTCCGTACCGGAAAAGCATACCCTTGTACTTTCTATCACGACACAATGGACGTGAGACTTCTGGTACATGGGGATGACTTCCTTGTCCTCGCGGACGAGGACGGTCTCCGCTTTGTAGACAAGATCCTGTCTGAAGAGTACGACTTCATGTGCGATGGGCACATAGGACCTGGATGCGAGAAGGACAGCATGACTTTTCTGAACCGGGTCGTGACCTATGACCGTACGACGGGAACTGTCACATATGAGGCGGACCCAAGGCACGCCGAGGCGCTAATCCGTGACCTTGGAATGGAAACTGCAAAGGCAGCAAAGACACCAGCAGAAAAGAAGAAAGGCAGCGACCTGAAAGCAATGCTGGAGTCACAGCCGTTAAACGCCGAGCTTGCAAAGCAATATCGTTCACACACGATGCGGGCGGCATTCCTAGCGCAGGATCGCCCGGACATTGCTGAAGCAACGAAGAGCTTGGCGAGGCACATGAAGGAACCTACTGAGTTCGCATGGGCCGACTTGAAGAGGTTAGTCCGCTACTTGCGCGGCAACCCACGGCTGATCTATGAGTACCATCCACAACGTATGAGCAAAGAGATCGTGATGTACTGCGATTCCGACCACGCCGGATGTCTCATCACGCGGAGGTCCACAACAGGACTCGTGACAATGCTTGGATCTCACTGTGTCAAGCACTCTTCGAATGTGCAAAGTACCATATCCCTGTCAAGCGGGGAAGGTGAGTTTTATGCAATCGTCCGAGCAGGGTCCATAGGACTGTCTCTGCAGGCGATGCTAGAAGACTGGGGACTGAAGGTCGGACTGCGAGTCCGGTCAACTTCCTCAGCGGCCAGAGGCACTACTCAACGCCAAGGCTTAGGACAAGCACGCCACGTTCAAACGAGGTACTTATGGGTACAAGAGAAAGTTGCAACGCGGGCTCTAGAGTTGGCACAGAGAAGAATTACAGTGACATCTGTACAAAGCCAATGCCTGAAGTGGCAATGCTGAAACACCTCAAGAGCATGGGACTGCGTTTTCATGCTGGGCGAGCCGGAGCTGCCAAGCGGCTCGTGTAAGCCAATGGGTCAATGCGACCACCTGGCTTAGGAGGGGTGATTAGATTTGTAGGTGCCACGTAGCATGTTTCACATAGCATGTACATATACGCATGACATTGGCTCAAGCCGTCGAGAAAAGAAGCACCTTGCGGTGTTAGTTCTGCCTTAAACTCCGTTCACATTCGTAAGCGGCCGCCATAAAAGAAATGGTTGACTATGTTGTTATTGACCGGGTTATCGACTTGGACAAGCTCACATGGAAGGATCGCGTTCTGAATCAACAAGCTGTCGTGTTTCTTTCGGTAAAAAGTTTTCCGTTGCTGTCGCAGTGGCTTGGTCAGCATCACCACCATAGTGCATATCACACAAATAACTCAGAAGGGTGTTGTATTGCAGTGACT
>CAJNDV010034886.1:13675-39898 GCA_905221635.1 Symbiodinium sp. CCMP2456 | reverse complement strand
AGTTCGTCCGTTCGCCCGTTCAGGTCCGTCCGGTCGGCCGGTCCGTTCATCCGGTCACACGGTCGGTCCGGTTGGCCTGACCGGGTGACCGGACTGAACGGAGAACCGGGCTGACCGGGTGACCGGGCTGAACGGGTGACCGGACGAACGGGGGGCGGCTGGTCACGGTCCGGTCGTCCGGTCGACACCATCCTCAAATAACTTAACCGAGCGGTTATTATTACTAATTCCCCAAAGCCCCGACCGCATCGGAAAGTTCTTTATCCCCCAAGTTGACTAAATGACTTTAAGATATTTTTTTGTTAGATTTTTCCGAGTTAGATTTTTCCGATGTGGTCAGAGACTTCCGATAACAGGCAACGATGTCGTCAAATACAGGGCTAACATCAGAAGTATCGATACGAGTATTACAGGATCATAAGACATTACTTCTTTTCTTAAGGGTACCCCGTACCTGTTCTAGATGCCCTGCATGCATTGCGGTGATCTCCCTTCATCCTCTTCAGTGTCCTCATCTGAAGACGACGACGAGCCATGTAGCATTTCGAACATAACCATGCGCTCGGACTCCTTGGTTTGAAAAACAACATGCATATCTAACAATTAGTGCCAGTCAAGCGTGTAAAGCCAAAGACACGATCATAGTGTCTCCGTCGCTCAGATATAATATATCTGACGACATCAATGCTTCAATACGAGTGTAATACATAACCAAGAAACCATCATCTCTTTGAAATACACCAAAGTCTGCTCGATCGAGGAATTTTCCATGCTCGACACAGGAAGCCGGTTACCAAAATTGATTTCAAGCACAAAAGACGGCTGCGGATGAAAACGCATTGCTCATGCCAAGTTGTTCGCAAACAGGATCCTACCAAAATCTTACCATAGCGGTCAGCAACGAACAGCAAGTCGTAATTTCTCGTTGCTTCATTCACTTCATTGCACAAGGTCAGCTGAAGCATTCTCACTGATGAGCGATCTCTCATCGATCACGATTTAGACATCATGTCAGCACCTGTCGCTGGTTCGTCACGGTTCTTTGCCGCTTTCTTTCTCAGCAATCGCCGTCTGAACGGCTCTCAAACTGAGCATCACCTCCGACTTTTTCGCTTCAAGTTCTCGTTTCAGTTCTCGAAGCCGAGCACGGTCTCCTTCACGAATAGCTTGGTTGACCATTGGAAAAACGCCTTTCGTGAAACCAGGACGCATCCGTTGTCACAGGTCGAAGCAGTCAGCGAGGGTTGCCAGGGTTGTTTTGGAACACTACACGCTGCAATCAGGCAACAGGTTTCACAAAAGGCTTTAGGCAAGACCTTAGGGTCGGATTGGTTACGAGGTGTTGGGGCTAACTGGGGACGGGGACGCTCGCACGACCGGCCTTTTGTCGTGGCTGAAGAAGAGACCGAAAAGGAAAGAGGATGAGTGCTTGAAAGCTTTTGAAGAGTTCGAGAGAAGCCAAAAGTGTCGCCGTCCTCCGCACAGTGCGTCCGGCACCTGCCGAGGAGCGCCGTTTGGAGTGGCCCGGGGCCCCAGTGGCGAAGTCCTTCTGCCTTCTGCCGCCATCCGCACTCTTTGTTCTTCTGCGCTCTTCTGCGCTGCCGCCAGAGTCCGTTGATCGTTTTCTTGAGGCTGCGGCGCGCGAACCAGTCACTGGAGTGTTTGGATCAGAAGTTGGGCCGCGTCCAGAATTGGACCAAAGAGGGCCAAGCACCACTTTCCAAGGCCCGACAGCTGCACGATTTCAAGATGATGCTGTTGTTGTTCAGTCTCCCCTCCCGTACTGCTGGAACAGGGATTGAAGTCGTAACATGATGCATGCTCTGTCCGTTTTTGCTGCTACCTGCTACACATGGGTGGCCTGGAGCAACAGAGCAGGACGGCAGGACGTGAGCTTGAATACCTGCGTTGACGCACAGCTAGATCACGTCACCAAGGAGCTCCCGCCGGAATGCCGGACATGAAACGGCCCAACATCAAGACTAAAGGGAAGACCCGGTGAACCTCGCAAAGGAAAAGTCCAAGGATAGCAGCCGTAGCACCTGGAAGCACAAAGAGACGATCTCCGCTTGGACGGCATGGGCCGCTGAGCTGAGAGCAGTGCGTCTCAGATTGAACCAATGGGCCTTTATTGACCCAGACTTGAAGCCCAGATGCCCAAACTTGTGAAAGATCCTGCAGTGCTGCAGCCTCTGTACTGACACGCCACGACTAGGACCGGGCAGCCCGCATTGCTCTAGAGCACGGCCGCGGCCCAACGTTCCCGTCGCTTGACTTGACCCCCCAACTTGCTTGGAGCCTGCTCCCACGAATCCGGCCCAAGAGTCCACGTCTTCGAACCTAACAACAATATTTGCGGCCCCCCAAAACAAGCTCTCTTCATCGATCCGGCCCTCCGGCATGCCCAAGCAAGAGCCTTCCGGGTAGCTTGTCTTTATCTATGTGATGACCCTTTTGTTGCAGCTTGAAATGGAGGCATCTGATATGGTTGATCGTTCACAGGCCCCCCCAAAATATGCGGCTATCTTCTTGGTCGCACGAATCGAAGGCAGCATCAAGACATGGAAACATCCCACCGTCTGTTCGGGTTCGGCTTGTTTGTTCCCGCTATATTCTCGCGCCGACAGCACTTAGTCGGTCTCATCTCCCGGGCCAGGCACTTCTCTCCCTGTGCCTGCATTGCCTGCGAGGAGTGGAAGGAAAGCATCGGCCGACAGCTGAGGGAAGCGGAACGACAGGAGCAGGACGCGAACGGCGACCTTTCAGGGACATGTAGGACGTGTCAGCAGGGTCTTATCTGGGCAGGTAGAGCAGCTGATCCAGGCGCGGCTTGAAAAGCTGGCGGATGGCTCTCGAGGGGACGCGTGCACAGGTGCTGCCGATCCTCACGAGCGACCTGAGGCAGATTGAGGCGCGATGGAGAGCGGTGCATCTGCGAGCGGTTCAGAGGTCAGAGGGAGAGAGAGAGAGAGAGAGAGAGAGAGAGTAGAGGGTTATGTTTATGTGCGTTTGCCTGCTACGATTTGAGCTTTTTCTAAGGGGAGGAGTGCTACCCACCGAGACCCCCAAAAAGGGGGGACAAGGCCCACAAACATTGGGGCTCTGCAACAGTGGTTGTGGGTTCAAGCCCCTGATGAGAGCCACAGGGGCGCGGAGATGAGGCCCGCATACAAAACCGTAGCGTACAGGGATTGGGGGCTTGTTATACAACCACATGGGGCAGCTTTTGTCTTCTCCTGCCGCGGTCAGTGAAACCCCAATGCCGGCCACTTAATAAACAAAAGAGTGGTCGGCCGGGCCAAAGGCCTGAGGGTCTCCCCGCGGGACCCCTACGCCCGGCAGAAAGAAAGAAAGAAAGAAAGAGTAGAGAGAGAGTAGAGAGAGCGCTAGCGGAGCGGAGCACAGTGGAGCATGTCGAAGTGAGCGCAGCTCGCAGCTCTGCTAGGACGGCTCGGCGCCGGGCTCGCAGCCGGCCGCTTATCTCGAGGAGCGGCCCGAGGGTTGCTCTGCTCTTTGTGAGGCTCGCCCCTGGCTCGCCCGTTCCTCGGAAGAGCAGCTGAGCAGTTGAATCGCGCCCATCGCTTCCGAAAAGAGACCGCGCGGCGCTCTGCAAGCGCCTTGCCCTCACGCAGCCTCGCGCGCACGTTGCATCGATGCAGGCGCGTGCAGCTTGGCTTGTGTGGGGAGACATCCCTATGAGAACATAACATATTAATCATGAAGACCGAGGAGGGGGCAACGAGAGTCGGAGCAAAGGGAGAGACCTGAGAGCCTGAGATAGTGAGAGAGTGCGAGAGTGTGTGAGGGAGAGAGGGAGAGAGACCATAGCAAAAACACTCTTTAGTGATATTAATATCTGTGCTGACTCGACTGGAGCAGAGCTCTGCGGCGATGAGCGATGGCGACGACGGCCATGGAGCCGTCTCGCCCCGTGCGAATTACCTTGCGCTTCGGCAGCAACGGTGGCAATCCACAGCATCACACGCTGCGCCAAGGGCAGGAGGAGAGACCTCAGCCTTTCGCCGGGTTTCAGGGGGACGGGAAGAAATCCGGATGCGGCCCGAAGCATATATGCCTGGCTGCTTGCGGCTAGCTCGAGCGCATGCCAAGCTGCTGAATTGAAGTGGAGTCACAAAGTATAAGGGAGGAGCGGGAGCATGAAGTGGCGGCAAAAAGGATGGCTCGGTGACAATTTCTGGGCAGGAATGTCTCCGCATCGGCCGCGACCCGGCAAGCGAGGTGCCCGTGAACCTGTCAGCGCCTCATCAGATGTGCAAATGCAATTTTATAGACTTCGTTTAGAATGGATGCTGTATGATGCTGTATGCAATTTGATGACGCCGCGGCTACGCTAGGCCCGGGGTGTCTTGGGCCCACGCGGAGCTGCGCTTGTGCAAAGGGAGCTCCGCCGAGCCGTCCCTGTGCCGGGCTGAGAGCGACTGCGCAGTACGCTCTGTGCGGAGCCGCTGCCCCCACAGCGGCGGAGCTCTCTGCTCTGTGCTGTGCTGTCTGTGTGTGTGGCGCCCGCTGAGATGCCTTCGCGACTTGTCCTCGAACGGCACGGGCCTGAAGGTGCGCGCGCCTGGGACGGGAAGGGCCCATAGGGCAGGGGCTCAGGCTGCTCGCTCTTGGCTCTCTTCCGCAGGACGGCTCCGGAGGCATCGCGCGGGTGAAGCGGGGCGTGGACGTGGAGGTTCCCTTGAACAGCCTCGTGGTGCTCCCGCTGAAGATTAAGGCCGGCGCGCGCCCGGCCCGAGCTCCGCGAAAGCGGGCGCTGTAAGGGCTTAAGAAGCTCGTCTGCGCGCAGCCGCTTTAATCGTCTGCCCTCGGGTTGCACCAGCCAGTCACCAGATAGGCCTGAACACTCGAGGCCAGATGAGCGTTTCTCAACGCGACGTGTAGGGAATGTTCCCAGCAGGCTGCCAGGTAAGCACTACCATGCACTACCCATCTCCTTTCCCACAAGCCCAGTGGCAGCACTGCAGGAGATTGAGCGCTTGAAAGCCCAGTTTTCCAAACAAAAGCGGGATCTGAGCTGCTGCTTCGTTTTAGAGATGAGAAGCGCTCTATGCGACTCTACGTCGAGGCGGCTACGAGTGCCAACGCGTTGGAGTCCCGGATGTTTGATGCTCAGAGCCTGAGAGCTTGAAAAAGTCTCCGAGCTTTGGGAGTGCTTTTCTTTCCTGTTCTCTGTGGTGAGGTGCTTCGCCGTGGAACTCGGCGAGGAGGCAGACGCTGCGCCCATGCCGGACCCCGTCCAGGCCAAGCAGACACAAAAGGCAAAGAGCACGCCAACGAATTGCGCGCTCGCCTCGGGCGCCTCGGGCGCCTCGCGCACGCCCCGCTCTCTTCTTTTGTCGGGCCGTTTTCCGTCGTTCAGGAGGCGCTGTTGGCCCAGGCGCGGATGGCCGCGGAAGTGCAGAAGGCGGCCCTGCGGGAGCTCGCGGAGCTGGAGCTGGCGAAGGCCGAGGCCGCCGTGAAGGAAGCGGAGGAGCTGTGCAGCGGGAGCTGTGACGCTGCAAGCTGTCTGCTGTCTCTCTCTCGCTCTCGCTCTCTCTCGTCCGCAGAGGCGGCGCCGGCGCCCGCCACCGTGGCAAACGGAGAGCGAAAGGAGCAGACGCAGAAGGAGGACCAGGAGGACCAAGAGGCGAACAAGGAGGAGGGGGCGCCGGGCTTGGAGGCCCAGGCGAGTGAGGAAAAGAAGCGGAGCGACCGCAGCCCAGCTCAAGGACGCAGGGACGAAGGCTGTGGATCTGATTTCTATAGACTCTGGACGCTCACCCGACTCTACGCGGACACGCTTTCGCTCTCTTCCGGAGGTGCGAGGAGCCAGCAGCGTCCCAGGAGCCGCAGCCGCAGCCGAAGCCGCCATCGCAGGGCACCCAACAGTGGCTAATTATGGCTCAAGTCTTGCACAATTGCGACAGAAAGCATCCTCTAGGGAGGCTCTTGTCAGGGCGGTGTCTCTGAGGCAGCGAGCAGAGGAGCGCGCCGAGGCGCCGGAAGCACCTCACCTCTGAGTGCTCGGATCCCATCTCTGCGCAGGAGACGAGAGGAGCGTCGAGACCGAGACGGCAAAGGCCGAAAAGGAGACCGCGACCGGGACCGCGCTGACCGCGCTGAGCGGAAAGAGAGCCGAGACGTCCACGGCCGAGACGGTCACCGAGACGGCCGAGACCGAGATCGAAACGGGAAGAGGCCCTCGTCCCGCTCCCGTCGCCAAGATCGCGGAGGAAGGCCGCTGGAGAGACACGCAGTCACGCTTGAGCAGAGGTCTCAATACTTGAGGGAGCTATCTTCAGCGCACACCAAGAATAGGCAAACAGATGAAACCCGCTTCTTCAGACGGTCATTTCTGGAGTCTGCCCAGCCGGCAAGCAGACCAGAAAGTACAGTATCTTGCACATGCAACTATCATGCTGCGATCGTGAACGCCCCTTATAATGCTCTGAAGGGCATGAGCGGACGAGGAGAAGCTTGCAGGGCTGCTGTCTTCCGTTCTTCCGTGTCCGGCAGGCGGAAAGGTTCTTCCCGCTCGCGCTCACGGCGTGAACCCCGACGACGTTCGCGGTCGCGCAGGTGGGGGGGAGTCGGGAGAGGGAATTGTGCCAGCGCCGAGTTTCACGGAGGTCTGTGCGGGAGAAGCGTGCCTGGCCCAGAGGGGCAGAAGATGGCAGAAGCAGCCGAAGCCGCAGTCCATCCGCAGTCCCATGGACCGATTTTTTAGGCCGCGCGAGCACCAACTTCAGCGCTGGTCCAGCTGCGGAGCCCAACCCGGAGGGCTCCGGCTCCGCGGCAGCCCTCCCGGACGATCTGCTGAAGGCAAGCGCGGCAAACGGGACCTCTCGGACTCGACTCTCGACTCGCCTCTTTCGGCCGAAAGCGCGAGGACTTGCGGGCGGAGCCACCAGCCGCGACAGCCGCGTCTCCGACACCCAGCCCTGCACCGCCTGCACCCCAAACGGGACAGAGATGAGAACTCAATTTTCCTCGCTCACCATCAATGCTTTGCAGGCTACCCACTGCGCTTCAAGGCAGCGCATGACCACAAAATCTGGATAAATTGAAGCATATTATGCATGCATGAATGTATGTAACGTATGTATGTAGTCTTGTCGGCGTGGCCCTGGCCATGCTTCGGCGGCTCAGTGCAAAGATGGCAGGTGCTTCCTCGCCGGCGTCTCCCGAGAGCAGTTCCGTCGGCTCCGGACTTCCGAGCGTGTTCGGCCAGAGCGGCCCGACTAACGTGGTGGCTCCTAAGGCAGGTCTCACCGCTGTCGTTCTGAAGCCTCGTGGCCCTAGCCACACCGTCGTCCCCCCCAAAGCACCGGGGCCCTTGAACTTGGCAGAGGCGGGGAAAGGAAAAAAAAGAGAGATTGTTCGGTGTGCATGCAGAGAAGCGGCAAGCCCTCGCGAGGCGGCCGCCAAAGCTGCGGCTGCACTCATGGCCAAGGAGGCACCCAGCAGCGGCGCTTCGAGGCGTCCCCTGGCCGGGCCGGGGCCGCTTTTTGGCCCTGGCCGGGTGGCACCTCGAGGGCTCGGCACTTTGGGGACTTTCGGGTCCCCTCCAGAAAAGGAGGCTGAGGCGCCCAGCTTTGAGATCGGCTCGGACGTCCAAGTCCTGAGCCAGGCTGGCGGGAGGTCTCTGCGTCGGCTGCATCTCTGCTTTGCGGTGCAGGGCCAGTGGAAGATCGGCACCGTGCTGGCTGAGACGGCCAGCGGCTTCTTGGTGCTCACGGACATGGAGCAGCTGGAGGTGCCTGCTGCAGAAGTGCGGAGACCTTTCTCGACACCCGCCAGGGCCCCAATTGCTCTGAGAGCATCCGCAGAGCATCGCAGTGAGCGGAGAGGTGAAATCACCAGGGCCAGGACTAGCAGCTGCCTTACAGGCGAAAATAAGCAACAGTCTTCACAGCAGCCACTTCTTCCATGAACAAAGGCCCCGGCCCCCGGACCCGCTGGGCTCGGAGGACCCCTCAGGGCACCTCTCAGTCCCTTCGTGAGCCCTCGGCCTACTGCCTCTTGGGCTGCACAGCGGCGCGCAGCGGCGCAGCGCAGCGCAGCGCAGCGCGACGGGCACCGCGACGCGACGCTCCTGCAGGCTGTGCCCGTGCGACCGAACTTCGCGCCGGAGATGGCCTCGGCCTCGGCCGTCGGACGCGCGCCGTAGGCTCTTTTCTGGGCCGCAGGTGATCCGGCCGAATCTGCCCCTGCGGCCCGCGCCGATCTAAGCACGGATTGCGGAGCGAGCGAAAGCGACTAAGCGGACAGGCTCCGCATGGCCAATCCACTACAGCGCAGTAAAAGCGGGGCTTTTCGCTCTCTCATTTGGCAAACCTCGAGGCGGGGCGGCCTCGGCCGTTTTGAGCTGCGGCCTAAGAGCTCAGAGAGCCCTGGAAGCACTTCTCCGCAGTTGTGTGCCTTGCCCCTTGCTGGATTTACCGATACCTTCCTTGGCTCAGAGTTTTCGAGAGCTCAGGGTTGAAAAGAGTCCGATTTCATGTCGTTGGGGCTCCGCTGGAGTTCAGGACTGCGGGGACTGCGGAGCGCTGGGCAGCCGCGGTTCTGTCTCACCGCTCCTGATAAATGCGTCGGAGAAAGCCGAAAAGCTCCGCTCTCAAGGCCGCATTCCGATTTGTGCAGCCATAAAAAAAAAGATGGCTGAGTAATTAGGCCTGTTTGCTGGGGCTCTGGGCTTGAACACCCGTCCTGAGCTCGTCTAGATTCCCTGTTTCCCTGTCTGCAGAGGGCGTCAGCCTGCATTGGATGATGGGCTTATAGATAGCCGGGATTTTCTTCTGCTCTCTGCTACAGACGGCTTCTGGATTTTTTTTGGCATTTAGCCGTGGTAGCAACTCAGCGTGACGCTGATAGATTTGTCACATTGTGTACCGTCTTATGTTTTGGATGGGTTCAAACCCTGGTCTGCATGGAAGGCCCTCTGTTCCGTCTCAGCTTCGTTCCCTGTTCGCTGGTGTCTTGGCCGGTCGTCGCGATGCTCCTGCATCGTCGGTCCTCCTTGTCCTTCTTTCACGGCTGTTGCTACTAAAACGCTTGACTTCATGTTGGCACAGTGAACCCTGGATTTGCGGCATGTCCGCCCAGTTGCTCAGCTTCCTGAGACTCGAAAGCCATGATGTAAGGTGCTTGGGGGTGTCCAACATGGTCGGAAGGCTCGACGTGCGAGGTACTTATCACCTGTATGAAGGGATGAGTGTACGAATAGTGAATAGTGCAATATACAGAAGGTTTCGGTGGTTTGCCAAGTTCATATCAGCCCATGTCCATGCGTTTTGTCCTGTTGCCAAGCATCTTCCAAGACTCGGTCTCGCAAGCTGCGACTGCGATGGCGAAGGGGATTTAGTTTGCTGCTTGACGGCATGCTTCGAAATGGCGGAACCTGCGCCTGGCACTTACGCCCCGGTAATTGCAGCGGGCATCCCATGTCAGCCTTCAGGCCTCAGAAGCCGCCACAATCTGCAGACAGGCGATTCCTGTCGCGAAGAGTCGGGATGGCGCGTGCACCCGCCCTTGCAGGACACCGCCCAAGAGCCGACCGGCACGGACCTGAGCAAGACCGGCCGGATGGCGTTGTGCAGCCCTGTCGATTGTTTCCCATGAGAACTGGTGCAAACAAGGACGCTGCTGCGGTTGATGGAATCGCCGCAGCGGGTCAAAAGGGCGTCGAAACCGCCAAGCCAGCCACCCAGCAACCCAGCCACGGCACCTGTCTTGTTATAGAGTGGTGCTGAAGCCGCAGTTGACGTAGGTCAGGGCCAAGCCCGAAGATAATGAAGAAAGGCCGATCCGATTGGGGGACTTTAAAGAGGACAGGGCTCTTAGCTGTTTTGGGGAGGCCCAGCGCGAAGTCCGAAGCGGACGCAGGGGCCAAGGCGACTCTTTGGGCTCCAAAGCCGACTGAGAGGTGAAGTCTTGTCTGTCGTGGGTCCCAGCGCACAAGCACCTCTCCTTCACCTATGTCTGGCAGGAGCCAGGAGAACGAGACCGTTGCCGGCTGGGTGGTTTCGGGCCCAGGGGTACACCTGTCGCGGTGTTCGCTCGCTTGAGCAGCTCTGCTCTTGCGGCCCAGGAGCATGACACTCGCATCCGTCGCGCGATGCCTTTGAACCCAACTTCGGAGGATCCGAAGTCATTCGTTTCATTTGTGCACTCGATTGGCCATGGCTCTCAGCCACAGGAAAGAGCCGAGAAAGACGGGTGCTCAGTCGGATCAGTGCGCTTTCTCGCCGAAATTTGTGGGACTGAGCAAAAGCCTGCTTGTCTTCGGTGGATGTGTGTGGATGTGCGTGCGCGTGCGTACATGCTTTAGTGCATGGCATTGCCTGAAAGGGCGGGGGGTGTTCTGCTTCAGGCGCACCTGGCTGTCCACCCTGCCCTCGAAGCAGCTCGTGCAAAGGGCAAAAGGCTTCGAGGTGTGAAGAGGCTCCAATGCTTGCAGCATCCTCCCGGATTTAGTTTCATGATCTGCTGCAGCGATATGTTCAGCTCATGAATCTGTCTGAAAAGGTGTGAAGTGCACAGCCCTGTTGTTCTCCATGTTTGATAGCATGGTTGCTTGTAGGGCTTTGTAGGGCTTGAAGGTTCGACCATGCTCCCCCATTGTCGTGATCCTCACGCTGCTTTCTTTATCTTTGAGCTGAGGAGTTCTTCTGCTTGTGGGGATTTGTGGTGTCTAATCTGTCTCCCAAAGAGGAAGCAGAAGCAAAGAGTGGGTGCTCTGCAGTGCTTTGTGCAGGTATGCCGGGATCGGGGCGCAAGCCTCCTCTGTGGACCAAGCCCGGGCCCCAGGCTGGGCCCCAGGCTCAGGTAGCGTTGAGTTCGGTCCGGTGGTTTTGGGGGGGTACGGCTACGGCCATTCAGAAGGGGCTTGGAGGGACCTATGCGAGTCACTGCCTTAAGGGAATAAGAGGAGGGAAAAAGCTCTGACTGCTGAGTTCTTCTGGGGACGACCGGGGGTCAGGGCCAATCCCGCTTTTGCGGTATTGACTTGAGAATGCCGCAGACCTCAGCACCTGCGATGCTATCGCGAAAACAAGCCCCAACTCGTAACAGGTTCTTGGAAATCTTTCCGAGCAGGCGAGCAAAAGGAAAGCATAGATGTCCAGGAACTTGGAGATGTTACTGAAGTCCTTCTCTACTGCAATTGGGGTATCGATTCACGCGTTTGGTTGTCGAGTTACTGAATCGTTCTGCAGCTTCCAACCTCCGGCCGTTCTCTTTCAAAAGCGCTCGGACAGAACTCTTTTTTTTGTTTCGCCGATTCGCGGCTTCTGCCCAAGCTCCAACGCCTGACAGAAAGTATACCAGGAACCGCGAGACTGGAAAAAAAACAGTGCAGACAGGGCCGCACGGGGCTCCGTTCACTCCCTGAGTCTCTGCTAAGTTTCAGATCCTGACGCCTCACATCAGTGCTTCAGGTGATTTTTGGACGTGACATGGATTTTAGTGGAGACGGAGACGGCGCAGATCTCGCAGACCCTGCCTGAGAGGTCCCACCTGTCTGCCATTCCTTCGAAGCTTATGCTGAGGAGTACGACGGGCGTGCCGGTCTCTCCTCTCAGTCCGTGCCACGTGCAGGCTGGCAAGCTAGCTGGTCAAGTCAACTCCATACAAGTATAGGATCCTTGAGGACATGCCTGGACAGGTGGTGTGAAGAAGGTAGACGCTCCGAAAGAGGCCTGGATCAGCCTCGGCAGAGGTGCCAAGGTGCGCAAATCTCGTTTCCGAGACCATTTCGCGATGGCAAAATGGGCAAATGCAGGAGTCCGGGTCACCAAGTGACTGTCGTCATTCATCCGGTAACTCGAACACGAAAGGCATCGGGGGGTGCGGTACGTTATTGGTAGGCTGATGATCGGCGACATGTTCCTGCCGCCTTTTCGACGGCTTACGTGCGTGGTCAGGCCCACTACCTCCAAATCAAAGCCATGGTGTTGCCGAGGCTGGCATGCGAATTCTCTGTGAGATTTGGCCGAATCCTGGGCCAACCACACACACGAGCCCTGAAACTACAACATTGCCGCAACCGCTCCATGTCGTGCGCTCCTGTAGGCCCCTTCGCTAGGCGATGATTCGGCGCCAGCAACACCTGGGTTCTTGTGTGCATCCTGTCAAGCTTTTTGGAGCATTCACTTTTTCTGGGGTTCGTTCTGAAGCTTATCATGTGGTAACACACATGGTGAAGGCAAGCGGCCGTGCCGACAGCACGCAAGTTGAGGGCAAGCGGCCGTTGCCTCCACCATGATCTTGGTGCCGAAACACACGGTGAAGACACGTGGCCGTCGTTTTCACCACGGCTTTGGTGCCACCATGCTTTCGTTGCCAAAACTTTAAAACACGTTGCCTTCCGCTGGCGGAACGGGTTGAACCCACCATTACCTAGACGATGGCGGTTGATGAAACCGACCCCTCAGGGTTGGTCACACCGTTGTCTAAACCAACCCGGCTTTTGATCACACTTCTTCGTGCATGGCGGCTGATCACATTTCGTAACACGAGCCGCCTCGCTTGGCGATGGCGGTTGCTCGCATTCTTTAGCCGCGGCGATGAGGAAGCGATGGCGTCAGATCACAGCATTTCAGGCGATCGCACCATTTATTAATAAACTCGTGTCAAGTGATTGACCACGTTTCTTGAGCCAGCTCCCTCATTAAGGGACTGCAGTTGACCGCAGTTCTTAAACCGCAACCTCATTAGACCATGGCGGTTCATCCCATTTCTTGAGCCTCATCCAGCGAGTGTTTGATCAGGTTTCCTGGACCCCTGAGGCCATGGCCGTGGATCTTCATCCGGCCCTTCTTTTGGCGAGCGCGGTTGATGTCTCAAAGGGCCCCATAGGTCACCTTCCTTCGACCAGGGCCCCCTCATTGAGAAAGGGCGCGCGCGTCTGGGGCGACGTGCTGTCATCGCATGTAACCAAAATGGGGGACCTGTCCTTTCCCCCCCCTCAAGGCCACAGCGGCCAGGATCGTCGCAGTCGCAGTCGGAGTCGGCCGGCGGTCCTGCTGGCCTTGTCTTAGTGTCGGTCCGTCTCATGGCGACGGATGCTTTTGTTCATAGAGGTCTAAGCCCCCCCCCTCCAAGCCCCCCCCCCCCAGAAACCAAGCGTACATTAAGCAATTAGTGATACATTGAGGGTCTGCTCCTTTGCGTGCGATTTCGGAAGCGTCGGGTCCCTAATGTTCATCTAACTGCTGCCTAAATGCCGGGTAATTCCTGCGGAGAATTTTAGAGATCAAGAGCTGGGGTTTGCCGCCGGGTAAGCCCCTGGACCCTGGTTTCCCTAACCGCAAATCTTTAAACCCTTACCGGGGCCTTGTTTCAGCCTTTCGGAGCTTGATAACGGGGGTTTGGGGAGGCTTCAGGGCCTTCAACGGATATTTTATTTTTGGTGCTCTTGTATTAATTTAGGGGTTTGGAGTTTAGCTCTCACTCAGGGCAGACCTTAAACCGCAAAGATCTCGAGTCCGAATTCTTTTAGCGCTGCCCTCTGGCGAACGGAGCTTCGCAGTCGTGGCTTGCTGCTGCAGCAGGCAAGCAAGACGGGACGAGCACCCGAACGTGATGTAGCCACAATCCCACTTAAATTGACTTATGGAGTCTACGTCTAGGAATTTAGAGGGTCGCTGCTATACTGTTGTGGGATCTTGCGGGCGCCACATCATCGTGAAACTGTAGCGAATCTGGCCCTCTCGCTGGTTCCTCAGATGACATGGGACACACTGTCTCTTTTCACTCATCCGAAACTGAAACCCCCCTAAGAAACCCTTTAAACCCTAAACCACAAACCCCAAACCCTAAACCCCAAACATCCCCAAACCCTGAATTAACCCCAAACCCTAGACCCTAAACCCCAACCCTGCTCAATCTCTAAAGCCCTGAACCCCGAAGCCCAGCTGCCGTGCTCGTCGTGGGCGTAGCTTCTCGGTACCTGCCGGGATTAAGATTCCGGGGGATATGGTGTAATATATGGGCTTAGGTCCATGGATGTTGAGGGCATCTTGTGGCGCCACTAGTCTTTGGATCCGACAAGCATACGGCAAGCCCGGATAGAACAGCACTTAAGGGGACAATAAGGGTACATTAGGGACACATTTACCGAACAATAAGGGGCAATTCGCTTCAGCACCGGCCCACAAAGCTTTAAGCCCTGAATCCTAAATCCCGAACCCCAACCGTCCTTTAAAACCCCAGAAACCAAAATCCCCACGGCTTCCCCTGAGCGCCCTAAACCCTGAACCCCTAACCCCGAAAACCCCTGACCTAACGCCTAAACCCTAAACCCCTAAACCCAAACACCGAAACCCTAAACCCTGGGCGCCCGGCATTGTGACCTTCCGCCACTTGCTTCTGAAGCCGCGGGGTGTTGCCTGGGCATAGCGGCATAGTCCCTTAATTACGGAATGAACCCTGGTTTAGGGTTTAGGGTTCGATATATCATACTGGGGTTTTAGGGTTTACGGTTTAGGGTTTTGGGGTTTAGGGTTTATATACGGATTCAGTCTTTGCGCAAGCTTGTCTTAACTGACAGAATACCCTGCTTTGCGTGTTGTCTGGTGGTTGCAGACAGCTTTAAGCCCTTACGTATTAGCGTTCAGGGATTTAGGGTTCGACTAAGGTTCACGGGCTTCGGTGTTAGATCATGTCCCCGGCAAAGGCTTAAACCTCTCTGTAAGCAGACTCTGGAAATGCAAAGCAAGCCACGTCAGCTTGCTGCGGCAGAAGAAGACGACAGCCCTGCACAATAGTTCTCCAGCTGGGCCCGGGATGGCCTGAGAGATTAAAAGCGGAGGGAAGTGTTGTTGTTGTTGTCGTTGTTTATTTTAGGCTACAGCAACTGCAGGACAAGTGTCTGCGGTTTGTGCAGCTATCAAGCTCTAAATGTCGCCTTAATGTGTCCTTATTGTTACCTTAAATGCTGCTCTGTTCGGGCGCGTGCAACTATCAAGCACTAAATGTCGCCTTAATGTGTCCTTATTGTTACCTTAAATGCTGCTCTGTTCGGGCGCTCCATGAAATTTCGAGATGCATTCGGACAAAAACAGATCACAAACCGAGTTGCAGATCGAAGCGCTGCTCCGGATGCAAACGGTTCCAGCGACCGTAGCAAAACTCGAGGCATTGCTCCAAGGCGTCTGCAGCGTTGGAGGAGCGCATAGTCGGCCATTTGCGAGTGCAGCTCTGTGGGAGAAGCGCCTCTGCCTCGCCTTGGATGAGCTTATTATGGATCGCACGTTTTGAAGTTTACCAGATGCATGTCCGCTGAACTGCATTCCAACCAAGCGGTTTCTAGAATCTGCCAAGGCACAAGGATACTTCACCCTAAAATGCGGTGTTATTGGATGATACTCAATCGAGAAGACGTCCACGATCCTGTGTTTTGAAGCAACCCGGCAGACAAACAATCTACACTTCATACTTGTTTCCTTACGGAACAGCTCCCAAAACTATGGCATTCCAGATCCCAGGAGCTCTCCGCCGCCTGGCAGAAGATGCTTTAGATCCGGCGGCGTTAAGCCGTTGAGTCGCTCCATCTTCTCTTTCGCGGCCTCCTCACCTTGTTTGTCGGCTTCTTTGGCAGCGGCTCGTGGCCGCTCGCTTTGATCATCACCTTGGGGCTCTGCTTGGAATTTCTTCTGCAGCTCTTCGCATGCAGACTTGCGTAGCTTCTGGAAAATCTGGTCTTGCTCATTCTCCGGGTCCAAATGCGCAACGATCTGGAGCACATCGGGGCGAATGGCCCTCTTGGAGCCCATCACCGCCGCAATCATGTGGCGCCTGGTCAAAGCAGTCAAAGGCAAAAACCAATTCGAGCTCGGGGCAGTTTGTCGCAGTAGGGCACTATCTTGACAAGTAGCGGAAAAGCAAAAACCAGAGAAATAATTACTGTCATCCTATAAGCTCAAACTCGGGACAGAACTTTGTTAAACGAACCCCCCAAAAAACAGCAACGAAACACGACAACTTCCAAAGAACCACCGACATCCGTTCGTGGAACATGAACCACACTTCCGTCTAATGTATCGTTAATGTTCCCTTATTGCACCCTTAAATGATCCTTAATGTATCCTTATTGTGCTGCTGTTTGCTCTGTGCTTGTTTGGCAATTCAATCTGTGGAACCGATGCAGCTGCAACCCTGAGCCCTATAAACCCTAGACTTTACTGCCCCACTGAGCTTCGCACGTCTCCTCCTCACTTGCACCTCCGCACATGTGGGCGATGAGACACCGGGCCCAATCAATCTTGGTCAGTCTTCCGCCTTTGCCACTTCCGTCGCCCTTCTTGGGCAAGTCTGCAGCAGCCCCCGAGCTTTTCACCAGATTCTGGAGCTCACTGACAGTGAGAAAGGTGCCTCGGCGCAAGGCGGTCTCCAGGGGATCAACAAACTTCAAGATCTCCAGAAGAATGCCTGCGCGATCTCCCTGCAGGCTGATGGGAACCGTTGCTGGTGGTACCAGCCGCGTCTCCACTGCCAGCCAGAACTCGCTCTTCGCGCCGTACATGGTGAGCCAGCTTGGTTCCGGCTGGCTTTGGCCGAAATCCGCAGTCAGGTACTCCTGCAGCAGACTTATCACATGTGTTTGCCATCAGTGTGGGCTTTACAATGATTCGAAACTTAAAATTCGTAATATGTATACATCTCTGAACTGTGGTTCTTTTGACCTGTCCAATCCTTGGTTTCGCTTTATCAACGACTTTACAGAGGAGGAAACGAATTTGCAACCTGCCTGAACGCCAGCAGAAACTTTGTGCAACTTGGCTCCAATGGCGGCCCATTTGCGGTTCTCCAGCGACAGGAAGAATTCATCCGTCTGCACATTGAAGAACACATTGCCGCGGCTGAAAAGCACACCTGGCGGATGCGGTTAGGTGGCCTGACACAGAAGCCTGCGAAAACTGTAGTTCCGGCAAAGAACAATTTACCCAAAGAAAACCATGACCATACCTGCCGGCACGTAATCGTAAAGGAATTACGAGGGATGCAGGTCTGGAGCAAACCACGGCGGGGCACAGTGCCACGCATTGGTGACGTTGGCAAAGTTTGTTGCCTCGTCCTCCAGCATGTACGCGAGTGCCGCTGCGGACTTCTGGTGGGAGAGCGGCCCGGCGCTCCGGAACTTCACGTCTGCAGGCTGCTGGGGGAAGCGGCTGTCCTCGCCATACTTGATGTCCGGCATCTTCTGCTGCTTGACGTTGCCAAGGCCCGCAAACTGCTTTTGCAAGCTCGGATCCGCAAGGCGGTAGCGCAACCAGTCAGCGGCGCACGGCAGAAACTGAGGGCAACTGTCTCGCGAGTATGGCGAACAAGCCGCATACAACCAGCGAGAGTAGAAACCCATCTTCTTGTTCTTCGACTGCCGCTGACTGATATCGCTGAGGTGTGCAAAAGTGCTTTCCAACACGTCCTTGGTTGTAGACGTGCCCGCCTTTAAGCGGGTCACCAGAAGCTGCAGCTCGTCCAGCTCGTCCCGGCGCACCATCGAGAGAATCTCCAAGGAGAGACTTTCTCCAGGCCACCCGAGATCCGCCATCAGCTCCTGCAACTTCCTGCGACGGTTTGAGACCGCTAAACCCTAAGCTTTAAACCCTAAACCCTGAACCCTTTACACTGCAAAAACAAAAAAGGGAACCCTCAACCCTAAAGCCTAAACCCAAGGCCCTCCCTCCCTCCCTCCCTCCCTCCCTCCCTCCCTCCCTCGGTCTTGGATCCACTTTGAAGCTTGTGCAGCTTCAGCAGCACCCGCAACACTTCCTTGAGGAAGTCCATGCCTATGTGGGAAACTGCAACCGTTAGCAGTACCCCAAATCCACATTGCACTATAGACGTTACCAGCACCTTATTGTAGCGCTACACCACCCAACGCACGCAATGTGTGTGCAAAGCCGTTCATGCCAAGCAGCCTTCTTGGCGTTCCGCCTCGTCATCCGAGAGCAGCGGCACAGCAGCACCCGGAAGAGCAAACTTGTGCAGCAGCTGTGACCACACAGTGTTTGCCGCCAGGGCGACAGCAAAGTCGAAGGCCCGCTGCAGAAGAGCCAGTTCTTCCTTGGGGGAGCGACCTATACCCTCAGCAAAGCATTGGGCATGGGTCTTAATGTTTGTCAAATGTTTGCTTAATGAGTGCTAAATGTTCGCCTGTCTATGCTTAATGTCTGCTTAATGATTGCGAAATGTTCGGTTAACCGTTGGTGTATCTGCTTAATGTTCGTTAAATGTTTGCTAAATGTTCGTTAAATGTTTGCTAAATGTTCGCTTAATCGTTGCATTAAGTCTGTTTATGCCATTCTTCCAACAATGCCAAGTGTCGCTTATCCACGCTTGGGTCGGGTCGAACACAACAGGCGGTCGGCAGAAAGAGGCGATGCCGAGCTTTTGTACGAAGTCATATTGAAAGGGGATCTGCAGGATCCGCTGGGCCGTCTTCCACCATGTTTGCCCTTGGGCGCGACGCACCGCCCATTTCAGCATGTTCTCCGTCCCGCTGCTCTGCGCCTTGAGGTCCTGCGCATACTGGTCCTCGAGTGGGGCAGCTATCTCCGTCAGGATGATGGCGTCGAACCGCAGGTCGGGGTCGAGCATGAACTCCGCGAACATGTCGCAGGGGCCCTTCCCGCTGTACATGCGGTAGAGCTCGGATTTGGTCATCTTGCGCTTCTCAGGCTCGGGCTCTGGAGGTCCTGCAAGGCTTTAGGGTCTACAGGAACCAAACGGTTTAGAGGTCTAGGGGAAGGGGCCCTCGTCCTTGCTCGTTCTCTGATTCATCCTCCCTCTCGCCGTCATCGGCGTCCTCCTCTTCGTCGATCTCGGCCAGCACGGAAAACATCGCGAACAAATCAAACTACCTTATGCTCCTAGCCTATATCACCAAGGATTCGAACTCACCCAAAAAGGAAAAAGCACTGTCGCAAACTTGTGGTCGAGTTGCAGACCCACCTGTCATCTCAATCATAGCGACGCCAGCAGCCGCAAGGATAGGCCACCCAGCGACCAGCTCCCTGAAGGATGCATTCATCTGAAACCAGCCTTTGGCTTTGACCTTGTATATGAGCAGAAATCCCCAAACAGCAAAAACACGCCAGAAACATGCCTTCAGGACCCGATTTGCCGCATATTCGCTGTAAATAGTGGGATGCAGGGAGCCATATGAAAAACATAAAAGCATTCAGACACCGTTGAACTGTTGCTCGTGACCTGGAGAAGGAGCCGTGAAGTTCGCTCAGCACGGGTTTGGCGCAATACTGCAACTGCAATCAGCTCTGTCTCTGTATTCCCTACACGTTAAGCTCACAGCCCCACACTGGCCCTGCACTTTAAAAGTTGGAAAGCAAAAAAAACGAGAAAACTTGAGATTCCCTGAGTGCAAGAACCGCATGGGAGGAGTTTAGGGAAAATCAAGGTGGGGCTTTAAGGACAACAGGGTGGGGTGCGGTTTCAGCACTGCAGGCAAGGCTCGAACTTGCCGCGCCTGCGCATCGCACTCGACTCCATGATCTCCTCTACGGACATGGTATGAGCACCTTCCTCCTCGAGGCCCAGCTCGGAGGATAAGTTCTCGAACCAAGCAGCATCAGCTACAGTCGTGAGATAGTCGTAAAGACACTCTCGACGTTTGAGTTGTTTGTCTCCGCTGAGAAAGGAGCCATGTGCGAAATTCGCACAGATGGACAATTTAAGCACCGCCTCGTCCATCGCGCAGCGCGAAACTGCGCGCTTAAACCCGTTCCACAAAGGATGGGCAAGCTCGGGTTCAATGTCTCCGCGCAGCCGTAGGACGGAAAACAAATACCACCAACTCTTGCACTGTTGCGTCTCCTCATCGCACACCTTCAGCTTCTAAGCCGAAAACGACGTCTTGATGACTTAATGTATTGGGATGAACAAACCTGCCGAATGGAAGCCAAGGAGCAGCACGAAGGAGAGGCCTGTCCGCAACACGCGGCAGGCGAACTTCTTCCAGATTGTCCAGCGTGCACCAGTGCTCTTTCGCCGGAATGAAGAAGTCAAGTCCATGCCCCAGCATGCTCACCAAGCTGTGGTGGAGAAGCTTGATGACTGCCTCAGATGATGGCTGCCTTCTGTCGCCTATATTGTTCTTTGCCGCCCCTTAACTGTTTCTTAATTGCACCTTAATTGTGCCTTAATTGCTCCTTAATTGCTCCTTAACCACACCTTAAGTTCCTTGCCGTGATTGAGCTTTCCGAGTTGTCCGAACTCCGAGGCAATGCGAAATTTTAAAAAAATTCTACGACCCCTACGTCGTCCTGGGGCGTTCTCATGGTCTTGTCAGAGCTCCGGAGCCACGTAAAGAAACACCCAAACCCCCACGTCCTTGAGCTTCCTGTCTTCATTGTTTTCTCGTATCGAAATCCTGTACGCGTCGAAATCACTGATTTCTCAACATCTTCTCAGACCGCCTGATCAATACTAGACGCCAAGCACTCCGACATCGTGAAGTCTCCTCATCGTTTTCTCAGACCTCCGAACTGCCCAGAAACGCCAAAATCATGAAGCTTCGTCAAATAAAGTCTTCTCAGACCTCCTGATCTCTGAGAGATGCCACAAACACCGAACTCCCTGAGTTCTCCATGTCTTCTCAGACCTTCTGATCATTGTGTAAAGCCCCAAAAAACCAAACTTCATGAAGCTTCGTCAAAGTCTTCTCAGACCTCCTGATCAATGCGAAATGCCCATAAAGCCCGACATCATGAAGCTTCCTCAACGCAACATCTTCTCAGATCTTCTGATCATTGCACGATGCCCGCAAAACCCGACATTGTGAAGTCACCTCATCCTTTTCTCAGACCTCCTGATCAATGCGAAATGCGCACGAACCCCGACATCATGAAGCTTCGTCAAAGTCTTCTCAGAGCTCCTGATCAATGCGAAACGCCAACAACCCCGACGTCATGAAGCTTCGTCAAAGTCTGCTCAGAGCTCCTGAACGCCTAAAGTGTTCCTTATCCGCTCCTTAACTGCTTCTTGATTGCTCCTTAATTGCACCTTAATTGCTGCTTAATTGCAGCTTAATTCAGAGCTGCTGATGAAGGCGATATGCCCACAGTGCCCGATTTCATGAAGCTTCCTCAAAGTCTTCCCAGATCTGCTGATGAATGCGAAATGCCGACAAACCCCGACATCATGAAGCTCCGTCAAAGTCTTCTCCAATTAAGCCCGACATCGTGAAGCTTCGTCAAAGTCTTCTTAGACCTCCTGATCAATGGGAAATCCAGACCCGGCCCTGAGTTCTCAATATCTTCTCAGCCTTCCGGACCAATGCGAAACGCCCACCAAACCGGACAGTATGAAGCGTCGTCAACGTCTTCTCAGACCTGATGACTGCGAAACGCCCACCCCGACATCATGAAGCTTCCTCAAAGGCTTCTCAGACCTCCTGATGAATGTGAAATGCCCACAAACCCCGACATCATGAATGAAGCCTCCTGAAACTCTTCTCAGACCTCCTGATCAATGCGAAATAACGGCAAACTTCGACGTCCCTGATTCCTCAACCTCTTCTCAGAGTCTCAGAGTGCTGAGAAGTGCGAATTGCCCACAAACCACGACATCGTGAAGTCTCCTCATCGTTTTCTCAGACCTCCTGATCAATGTGAAATGTCCACAAATCCCGACGTCATGAAGCTTCCTCAAAGTCTTCTCAGAGCTCCTGATGAATGCGAAATGCCGACAAACCCCGACATTATGAAGCTTTGTCAAAGTCTTCTCAGAGCTCCTGATCGCCTAAAATGTTCCTTAACTGCTCCTTAATTGCTCCTTAATTGCACCTTAATTGCTGCTTAATTGCAGCTTAATTCAGAGCTCCTGATGAATGCGATATGCCCACAGTGCCCGACACAGTCTTCTCAGATTTCCTGATGAATGCGAAATGCCCATAAATCCCGACATCATGAAGCTTCGTCAAACTCTTCTCAGACCTCCTGATCATTGGGAGATGCCACAAACACCGAACTCCCTGAGCTCTCAATGTCTTCTCAGACGTTCTGATCAATGTAAAGCCCAGAACCCAACATCATAAAGCTTCGTCAAAGTCTTCACAGACCTCCTGATCAGTGCGAAATGCCCACAAACCCTAACATCATGAAGCTTCCTCAAAGTCTTCTCAGAGCTCCTGATGAATGCGAACGGCCGACAAACCCCGACGTCATGAAGCTTTGTCAAAGTCTTCTCAGAGCTCCTGATGGCCTAAAATGTTCCTTATCCGCTCCTTAACTGCTCCTTAATTGCTTCTTAATTGCACCTTAATTGCTTCTTAATTGCAGCTTAACGCAGAGCTCCTGATGAATGCGATATGCCGACAGTGCCCGACATCATGAAGCTTCCTCAAAGTCTTCTCAAACCTCCTGATCATTGCGAGATTCCACAAACCCCGAACTCCCTGAGCTCTCAGGGTCTTCTCAGACCTTCTGATTCTGATCAATGTCAAGCCCACAAAACCCAAGATCATAAAGCTTCGTCAAAGTCTTCAGTGCGAAATGCCCACAAACCCCGACATCATGAAGCTTCGTCAAAGTCTTCTCAGAGCTCCTGATGAATGCGAAATGCCGACAAACCCCGACATTATGAAGCTTTGTCAAAGTCTTCTCAGAGCTCCTATCAGACCTCCGGATCATTGGGAGATGCCACAAACACCGAACTCCCTGAGCTCTCAATGTCTTCTCAGACGTTCTGATCAATGTAAAGCCCACAGAACCCAACATCATAAAGCTTCGTCAAAGTCTTCACAGACCTCCTGATCAGTGCGAAATGCCCACAAACCCTAACATCACGAAGCTTCCTCAAAGGCTTCTCAGATCTCCTGATGAATGTGAAATGCCCACAAACCCCCGACGTCATGAAGCTTCCTCAAACTCTTCTCAAACCTCCTGATCAATGCGACGCGAAGTAACGGCAAACTTCGGGCTCCCTGATTCCTCAACCTCTTCTCAGAGTGCCTGAGAAGTGCTAAATTCCCACAAACCACGACATTGTGAAGTCTCCTCATCGTTTTCCCAGACCTCCTGATCAATGCGACATGTCCACAAATCCCGACATCATGAAGCTTCGTCAAAGTCTTCTCAGAGCTGCTGATCAGGGCGAAATGGACATTTAAGCCGACTTCGTGGAGCTTCGTCAAAGTCTTCTCAGACATCTTGATCAATGCGAAATGCCACAAACCCCGACATCACGAAGCTTCGTCAAAGTCTTTTCAGAGCTCCTGATCAATGCGAACGGCCGACAACCCCCGACGTCATGAAGCTTTGTCATCAAAGTCTTCTCAGAGCTCCTGATGGCCTAAAATGTTCCTTATCCGCTCCTTAACTGCTCCTTAATTGCTGCTTAATTGCACCTTAATTGCTTCTTAATTGCAGCTTAATTCAGAGCTCCTGATGAATGCGATATGCCCACAGTGCCCGACATCATGAAGCTTCCTCAAAGTCTTCCCAGATCTCCTGATGAATGCGAAATGCTCACAAACCACGACATCGTGAAGTCTCCTCGTCGTTTTCTCAGACCTCCTGATCAATACGAAATGTCCACAAACTCCGACATCAAAAAGCTTCCTCAGAGTCTTCTCAGAGCTGCTGATCAGTGCGAAATGCACAATTAAGCCCGACATCGTGAAGCTTCGTCAAAGTTTTCTCAGACCTCCTGATCAATGGGAAATCCAGACCCGGCCCAGAGTTCTCAATATCTTCTCAGCCTTCCGGACCAATGCGAAATGCCCACCAAACCGGACATTATGAAGCTTCGCCAACGTCTTCTCAGACCCGATGAGTGCGAAATGCCCACCCCGACATCACGAAGCTTCCTCAAAGGCTTCTCAGATCTCCTGATGAATGTGAAATGCCCACAAACCCCCGACGTCATGAAGCTGCCTCAAACTCTTCTCAAACCTCCTGATCAATGCGAAGTAACGGCAAACTTCGGGCTCCCTGATTCCTCAACCTCTTCTCAGAGTGCCTGAGAAATGCTAAATTCCCACAAACCACGACATTGTGAAGTCTCCTCATCGTTTTCCCAGACCTCCTGATCAATGCGAAATGTCCACAAATCCCGACATCATGAAGCTTCGTCAAAGTCTTCTCAGAGCTGCTGATCAGGGCGAAATGGACATTTAAGCCGACTTCGTGAAGCTTCGTCAAAGTCTTCTCAGACATCCTGATCAATGCGAAATGCCACAAACCCCGACATCACGAAGCTTCGTCAAAGTCTTTTCAGAGCTCCTGATCAATGCGAACGGCCGACAAACCCCGGCGTCATGAAGCTTTGTCAAAGTCTTCTCAGAGCTCCTGATGGCCTAAAATGTTCCTTATCCGCTCCTTAACTGCTCCTTAATTGCTTCTTAATTGCACCTTAATTGCTTCTTAATTGCAGCTTAATTCAGAGCTCCTGATCAATGCGAATTGTCCACACATCCCGACATCATGAACCGTCGTCAATGTGTTGTGCGTCAGTGCTCCTGTTCCTAATGAATGCAAAATGCCCGCCAATCGCGACATCACTCAGCATCTTCTGAGCTCTTGATCAATTGTCAAGGCGAGCTCAAATGACCACAAATATCGTGATGACTGCGAATTCCTGCACCCCCCCCAACCTCCCATCGTGTTCTCAGAGCTCCGGAGCAGAACGAAAGCCGCAGAAACTGCAACATCGTATGAATTTGTTCTCGCATTCTCAGAGTGCCACAGCATTGGAAAGCACGGCAACCCCCAGAATGCTTAATGCGCCAGCAATGCCCGGAACATGCCCCAACAACACCTCGAAAACGCTCCAAGTTGTCACCTTCATGTCACCTTTCTATCGCTCAAGTGTCCCTTAAGTGTCCGTTAACTGCTCCTTATTTGCCCGTTAAGTTAGTTGTCAGTTAGCAACATTGCTTGTCGCAGAACGAACCAAACCTGCCAATATCACCGAGTTGCGAAGAAGCCCTTGCAGTCCTTCTTCGACATTCGGGGCCTGCAGAAACGGTTCTCTGATCAAGAATAGACAAGCACCCACTTGTTCCTGCCCGGCCTGAACACGGCAGTTCCATCGAGGGCTTCCGGCACCAGCGTCGGAAGGACCTGGGTGGGCGAAGGACTCGGATACAGCTACGTAATAGCAAGCAGGGGACACTGCCGAACTTGAACTTTCAGCGTAGCAACAAGTACGACTTTTCTGCAGCCGACGCTGGATGAAACACTGCGGTCTTTTCCTAGGACATGACATGAGACTGTCAACAAAAAGCCACATGCACAAGACAGCAGGAGGCTAGCAACGAGAACCTGATTGCCACTTTAGACAAACTAGCTTTGTTGGTCCCGTGACCTTGTGCAAGCAGCATCAGAGTCTCCAACTCCAACTTTGCTTCATGAACAGCTTTTCATGAACAGTTTAAAAACGGCTTTCAGCGGCCCGGACTGCATGGTCAGGGCAAAAGCCAAGCTCTGAAAAGTTCGCTTTAAGGGAACTCAGCGCACGGAAATCACGTAGATCTGTTTGGACGAGCCGAAAAGGGATGCGTGCTCGCTTTCCGGTACGCCATACTTGCATGCCTCGGACACATGAACAAGCTCGATGCTCTCGATCTTCTTGCGAATGGTTGTGCTTCCGGAGTAGCCTCAGAAGTTGAAAGCTTTATGTCTACATGTTGCAACCCACGACAAAACAAAAATATCTCAGTCTGTCTGTCTTGCATCATGCAGCCAAGCTGAAAGTGCGCAAACTCCGCCCCGTCCAGCCTCTTGGACCACGAATTGTTGGCTGCGCGGAGTTCGTGCCTCTTCTCGCCATTCTTGATCAGCTCGTACCACTTCTCCACCATCGGGAGCACCACAATCTTGTTGGTGCCATCTCCAGCCTGGGAAGGGGTCGAACTATGTAGCCGGGACCCGACATATTTTAAAACCCTTAGTCTACGCAATCATTAGCCTTATTGTTTCACTAATGTATCCTTAATTGTTGCCCGTTGTCCTTCTCTTTGTTGCTCGATTGTGGTCAGTGCACTACCAAACTTAATAAATGACAAGCCTGCGCGACGAGTTCATCCTCCTGGCACTGCTCGAATTATGTAGCCGGGACCCAACATATTTTAAAACCCTTAGTCTACGCGCGTCATTAACCTTATTGTTTCACTAATGTATCCTTAATTGTTGCCCGTTGTCCTTCTCTTTGTTGCTCGATTGTGGTCAGTGCGCTACCAAACTTAATAAATGACAAGCC
>CAJNDV010034886.1:0-13575 GCA_905221635.1 Symbiodinium sp. CCMP2456 | reverse complement strand
GTAGTCGGGGAAACGGGAGTACGTGTAGTCGGGGAAACGGGAGTACGTGTACTCTCCGTGTCAGCGACATCGGTCTTCTTCGAGGGTGTCCTGTCAAAGCACTGATCAAACAAATAGATCTTATCTGCAGCAAAGAACCTCTATTCCTCTATTATAAATTGTAACCCAACAATCCTCGGAGTTTTCTTCGGCTGGCCTTTGACATTGCCACTGGGGCCACTGATCTCTTCAGCTGTCCTGGAACATCTGCAATTGCTGCCAGCTCATGACCAAATCTCCCCAACAGACTGAACTTTAGCGCTCGCGTCGCGCACGTGGCCCCCCTCCCCCCCGACCTCCCCCTCCCTCCCCCTCCCCTTTGCAGGAATGCTAAGCCTTCGTGGCCCCCTCCCCCCCTTCCCCCCTCCCCTCCCTCCTCCCTCCCTCCATGCCTTAAATGTCATTTAAAGTTCTCTTAATTGACCCTTAAT
Source organism: Symbiodinium sp. CCMP2456 (assembly GCA_905221635.1). Taxonomy (NCBI): domain Eukaryota; class Dinophyceae; order Suessiales; family Symbiodiniaceae; genus Symbiodinium; species Symbiodinium sp. CCMP2456. Next base: position 13,105 of record CAJNDV010034886.1, on the reverse strand, counting down.
TGCACTCTAACAGTCCCTTAATTGCCCCTTGATTGCACTCTAACCCTCCCTAAACTTACACTTTTCCAAAACACTAGGTCACTAGGAGCCTTCCAACCTTTATTATTTATTTGAACTTGCAACATGGGGCTGGGGTCCTCTTCGTCATGGGTGGGGGCAACGTCTTGGCCTTGGCTTTGCCAGCGGTCGCAAGGGTCGTTGGCGGTTCCTTGGCTTGGGGTCCTCGCAAACGCACGACCCCAATAATAATAACAAAACTCGAGAAACAACGCTTCGGTCCTGACACGTGCATTCCCTTCATCATCGTGGCAGCTGCGGTAACACCGGGGTCTGCGGCCATCTTCGCTTTCAGCCTCCGTGCTGGATCCTGGCATTCGAAATGCGCAACTCATCATCAAAAGGAGATATGTATATATTATATATATACACATATATTTAGTTTTATTTCCAACTGATCAGGTACACACACAGCTCATCAAAGACCGAAGGGGTCCCAAATTGGAGCCAAATATTTCCAACAGTTAATAAGGTACACACACAGACACATGATGACATGAGCATGCACAGAAGATTTACTTACTTATGCATGTAATTTATGCATATTCATATATTAAATATGTATACATGTGTACACACACACACGTACGTTGGGGTGGCATCCAGACGGGGGTTTCGGGGTTTGAGGGGGAGCGCCAATCACAGTCACAGAACTAAAGTGCCAGCCAGCGACGTCTTTGGCTTTGTCCTTCTTCGCACCCTTCGCACCTGGCTTTGCCTCTGCCTCTGCTGGCCTCGGTCAAGAAATTGGTTTCCCCAGACATTGCCAAAGTTTGTTTTCACAGCGATTTCGAATACGTATATCGAAGAATAGTAATAGAACCGCGAGGATATTTGTCCCCTAAGTTGCTTCATGCTGCCTGCTGTGCTCCCACACGTGTTCTTTTCAGAAGCTGTCGCTGCTGCTTAATGTGCCCTTAATGTGCCCTTAATGTGCCCTTGATGTGCCCTTGATGTGCCATTAATGTTGCCCCTTTTCGCTCCTCGCAACCGTTAGCAGCGCAGAACCTGAAAAGATACCCCGTGTGTTCGGTTCGAAACTGAGGAGTCGACTGGAGCTCTCCTGTTTCGATATAGTGCACGACCGCCTCCGGCAGCGCCGCCGGTGCGCCGTCTTCGCCAACCTTCGGGAGGTCGTAGCCAAAGCCTCCCCAGGAATCGCGGGTGATCCGGCCGGCCTGGAGCATCGCGCACTGCCATTTGATGTAGGCCAGAACTTTCGTACCATTCCAGCCGGTTGTCCGCAGGGGGCAACCTCGCTTTTTGTACGCACCGGCCAGGGCTCTGATCATGGCTTGCTTGTCTTCCGCCGGCTTACGAGTGCCAGGAGTCCATCCTGCGCAGAATGCCAGCAGAGCGAAAAGCGTCCTGCGGTTCAACTTCTCCATGTCCTGCTGAGCGCAATGCGTCGGCTCGATCGCACTTAGCCATCCCGCCACATGGCAATCAATGAAATCAGCGAGGGTCTTCTGACGCGTGTACGACTCCTTGAAACTGCGTCTCGTTCCGGACTGACTCCTGGAACCCAAGCCAGGACTGCCGTCGGGCCACCTTGGCAAACTCAGAATCTTCAATCTACAATGTTCATTTGCATCAATGCCCAAAAAAACAACAAAGATCGAACATAAAACGAGGAGCTCACAGCTGTCTTCGGATGCGTCAATGTGGTGATCGGGCTTGACCAACTTCTTGTCATTCTTGTCCCTGGCATCGCCCTCAACGCCCGTTTTCTGCCTCTTGCTTGGTGGAGTTGTAATAGAGGGCTTGGGCCCGGCAGCCTTCGAGGGCTTGGGCGAAGGCTTCACTACCGCTTTCTTGGTGGCTGCACACTTGGCAGCTGTGATTGATTTCTTGGGAGCCATGTTGCGACCTCCCTTCCCCATGAGATTGGCGAACGCCCTACTTCTGACTACCTCTTCGGGAGGCAATCTGCAAGAACACAGAACTTTGCATTCACTTGTGGCAGTGCTGCAATGTAGGTCTCTAACGTCCAACGTCCTTTGTCGCACAACAAGCTGGCAAAGATAGCTCTTGCACTGCACTATGGAAGTGTGCATGGGCATCGCCCAGGCGGATCATCCGCAGCTCATCTCAGGCAAATTACTTCGCTAGTCCGTTTGAACCTAGCAGCAAACTGGGCTGTCCAGCCACAGGCCAAAGTCAGCTAGGGACACACAGCCATGGGGAGCAAAACATGTGAGCGCTACCAACTGAACAATGCACACATTGGCAAAATTCATGGAATTACCTGCAATCAAGCTTGCCCTGTGAATGTCCAGGACCGGCAGCTGCGGCACCCCCATAGCCATGGCTTGCCCAGGGGCCACAGGGAAGCCGAGTGTAGCCAATTTCTCCACTGCACAGAACCATCTCCGTTTCGACGGCAGAAAAAGCTTGCCCCGGTTCATACGGAGCGTCGGAACCCGCCCGGACGACGCGCTCCATGTGGTTCGCTTCTCACTATCACCCAAGAAGAAAACCAAGTTCCTTTCTGCAGTGGGCTGCCTTTTGAACTTCGTCTTGTAGGTTTTGTTCAGCGTGCTGAGAACCTTCTTCTCCCTGTCGTTCAGCAGATAGTCCCAGGAAGGAGCCTCGGACCAAAAAAAATCTTCAACTGACTTAAAACCCTTCCATGACCTCCTGTCACTGCTGCTTAATTGTTCTCAAAGTGTCTGTTAATGTTCGCTTAATTGGTCCTTAATTTCTCGACCTAGGACCCTACGTTTCATGAGTTTCTGCCAGATTCTACACACAAGGGCAAGTCGCATTTGGTCGAAAGCTTTTGCGGCGAAGCCGTGCCACATATTCTGACTCCAGGCGAAGATGCCTGGAATCCGCGATCAGGTAGTCTCGGGGCTCCGTCTGAATCATCCTCGTAACAGCCTTGGTGATGCTGTCATAGAGGCCCTGGGGATCATACCTGAGAACAACCTTCTCGCGATGGGCCAGTATGATGTACACTCTACTTCTCGAAGCCCCCGCGTGCCCCGCGTCCGCCGGCTTCACAGAAATCGGGAAATATTCGTAGTGCCGCCCGTAGAGTTTGTCGATCATCCCCATGTGCAAAGCCTTCCAAAGGCAGCCAGAAGAGCAAGAACACACAGAGACGAACACACACGCACACACATACACACACATACGCACACACACACACACATGAAGACAGACATATATACATACATATGCATTTGCATGTACATATACAATCTGTATATACATACATGTGTGTGTGGCGAATTTCCACATGCGCATACGAATCTTTGTGTACTGTGTCCTTGTTGTGTCCTTGTTGTGTCCTTATTGTGTCCTTATTGTGTGCTTATTGTGTGCTTATTGTGTGCTTATTGTTGTTCGTAGTTTCGACAAACTTTCGCTGGCCTCGACGTTCTCAATAATCATGAGAGGTGTCTGCTTGTGGACATGGATTTTCGCATGTGCCATGAACACGGGAGCTGTTGCTCCGTGCATCCCAGCCCGCTTTCCTGCTCTAGAGTGATCTGTGCAGGGAAGCCCCGCAACTTCGAACATAGAGGCGGTCTCAGTCCCCAGAATGTCGCATTCTCGGTTGCAGGTGTGGCAAAACTGCCACGGCTGAAAATAGGCAGCATCCACTGCCCGCAACTTCTCTGTGAAGTCGGAACAACCATCCAGAGTCCCCTCGGGGATGCATTTGCACACGTCGCCGAAGACACAGGGGGGAGGATAACCTTAGTGTTTGATTGATGATCACTGCAGCACGCGGGGCGTTTCAATAGGACATGTCTGAACTGTGGCGTTTATCGGTGCCCTCTGCACACACACAAGGAACAACAAACTAAAGGCTCATGATACGAGTGTTAAGGAGCTGTGCTGTGTCGCATCCTGGCACCATAGGTGGTTGCCCATCATCACTTGACGGCACTGCTTCTTTATCTCCTCAGGCGACATAGTATAAAAACAAATTTTGCTATCCATGCTGCAACGGTTCAACGATCTACACTCTGCACCGGCGATCTGCATTCTCCAAAATCGGCACGAGTGTTCTGAGTCAAGCACAAATGCGGCCACCGCCCGAAAACCTATCGCCGCCGCAAGCACTCCCGAATCGTTCACGGTTTTTTCGATGACAGCGAGAGCCATCTCGCTGGTGTAGGCTCCCGTGCATGTAGAAGATGTCGTCTTTGCAGCCCGAAGCATCGAAGCCTTCAATCAAAGAAACAATTGCAGTCGAGCGACTGAGCAGAAAATCCAGCGCAGCAGCGTGACATTTTTAAGGTACAATTAAAGTACAATTAAGCTACACTTAAGCTACAATTAAGCTACAGTTAAGCAACAGTTAAACTAATAAATTATATGTCTTTAGCCTATGATGGCCCAACCTAGTGTATTTAAACGCATACTTTTGGAGATGCATAACAAAGAGCCTCAATGGCATCCACGCCAAGCTTGTTCACAACGACCCGCCACGCAATTTGTGCGAAGTGCCCACTTTTGGTGAGCATGTCCTCGTGCTGCCACTGCTGCTTCTCCTGTGGAAAACCCTAGAACAGCTTACGTCAGTGATTGTACAAACCCCCGACAACTTATTGATTGGGCTCGAATATTCTTCGTTGCATGCCTCGGCGAAGTCTTCAGAAAGTAAGGATGTAGCCGATGATCGTGTCCACGCAGGGGCTTCGCTGTTGGATTCGCTGTACATCTCCACATCTCGTTCGTCGATGCATGTCGCCATGCTCAAAAAACTAAGAAAAAACAACTTCTCGTGTGGACTTGTTTAAGGGACATGCTTGCACATGTGAATTCGCTTGCACAAACAAAGTTGTCACAGACACCGGACTACGTCACAGGGTACAGCTCACTATATTCAATGATGTACGCGGTCCCTTTGAAGTCTTTGAGCAAGCGAATGCGAAAGCAGGATCCACGGGCGTGCGCTTGCAAAGGAGCTTCTGTAGCCACAGGCGCATGAAGCTGGCATAGAAATGTCAGTGCTTCTGTTTATCAGGACCGACGAGACCAGTTTCAAAACCAAGGAGCAAACATGCTGAGAAGAGAAATTAAGGAGCAGTTAAGGAACAGTTAGTGCACAGTTAAGCGGCACGTGCTGCAATTTTGGCTTAACTGTACTACAAGACAGATCTGGGGGTGTGGTGTGGTGGATGCTGTGGTGGGTGGTGGGTGGGCGGGTGGTATGGTGGGTGGTGTTGAGGGGGGGGGCTTGTGTGGTTGTGGTTGTGTCGGCACGGTCCAAACTTTCACACTCAGTCTGAGGGCCGCGCAAGTGGCGGAGAAAATGCTCCCCGTTGATGCTCTGGGCTCCACAAGTAAACCAACTCAGTTGGCTTCCTGGGTTGTATGTAGCCGAGGAGGAAAAATACCATATTATTTCATAAAGGTCCCTTTATGGAACAGGTCCCCCGAAGAAACACTCAAGTGTGGTACCCAGTCTCTTCGCCACAGACGAGGCATCCATGTACAGATGAATCACGTTCGTCTTCGCCAGCTTTTCGAGGGCATAGAAGTAGTAGACGAACTTAGCTACAATGCTTGGGGATATCAGACAAGTAATATTGATCGTTGTTCATTGTAATTACTCGAAAATAACTTCTAAAGTTGTTGCTGAAGAAATCAAGCTATGCTGCCATTGCATTGTGCGCGGCCTGCCAGTGCGTCATGTTGGCGGCCGCATCACCAAGCACAGCTTTCATGGCCTTCGCCAGGAAACGGTCCTGCTTGTCTGTTTCCTGTTTGTATACAAACGCTTAGTCAAGCCTTAACTGTCCCTTAATGACCCCTTAATGACCCCTTAATGACCCCTTAATGGTCCCTTAACTACCCCTTAATTGTCACGTCGTCCTCACCGTTCCACATCCGCTCCGCAATTTTGCAGCGCTCCATCAGCGCCACGGCCGTGAACTTCTTCCGCCGGCTGACTCGGCCATCGGTTTCCCCAGTTTTTCCCAGGTCTTCCGCGTGAGTGTCCAGATGCTTCGCCAGCTGGCTCAGCAGGCACAAGCAGTTTGGCAGCAGCAGCTGCCTGAGCGCACGATCGTGCTTCGGGTCCAAGCCAAAACAAATCAGCTCGGCCAAGCAAATTGAGCCAATCGCCGAAGTGACCCACGTCTTGGACTGATCGGCCAGATCTTTGGCCCACGCATCTTTGATAAACTGGTCGTAGATTGTCTGTGTCCACAGCATTTCAGTTGCAATCTTCGCATCCACGCCCACAGATATGTGGACCCAGGTCGGGTCCTCATGGCCACCTCTCAGGAACCGACAAAGCACCCAAATCCCACATTTAAGAGGGACTACGGGGAATCCCAACCTGGCGGCTTTTGTTTAGGTGCTTTTCTGCGTCCGACGCCTCCTTCCAGCACTCGAAACGCCAGCGCAAGTGGGCCAGACCAGGCACAGAGCTTGGCCAGCAGGTGGCCGAAGGCTTTGCATGCGTGGGCGCGGTCCGGCAGATGGCGGTCCTGCAGATACAGAATCAACTGGGTTTCTCCGGAAGTCTAATGCCTTTCCCTCACAGTGCCCACCGGCCGGCAAGGATTGAGATCCCAATAATCCCGCCCAAGTCCAAAGTTTAAACACTCCCGCACAGGCCCTTCTGAGAAGGAAAGAAACAAGACACGAATTAAGGCGTTTCTGTTGCAAAGCCCAGACACGATGCAGCCAATGCAGAACAGCACGTATGCCATGAACATGGAGGTCGTCAGCGTGCGTTCTGGAAACCATTGCACCTGTCCAGGGGCTGGCTGACCTTGGCCAAACCGGGGCTGTCGATACGGAGGATCCACGCCCGGCCATATTTGCCGATGGCAATCATTGATTTCATCGAACGAGTTTCGCAGCCGCTCCAGGCTGGCCTTCTCATTGCGCGAGCGACCAAGGAAAGTCGCCACCTGCGCCCCAGAGACCCTTCCGATCGCCCCAAGTGATCCCTAATTGTACCTTAAATGCTCCTTAAATGCTCCTTAAATGTTCCTTAAATGTCCCTTAACTGTTGCCTTATAACTGTTCCTTAGAAAGACGCGGGCCTGTGTAGCCGTCCATTCTTTCTGCTCCTCATCGCTTAGGTAAGCAAGGAGGGTATGGGCTGCACCGTCAGCATGCGCAGATTTTACACGCAGCTCCACGACACCGTGGAAGGAACCACGTGCGTGGTCGTCATCAGCCACTGGCAATGCCATCGCTGCACCACACGGGTTCTGAGGTTTACCACCGAGGACTTCACGTCTGAATGTTTTGTTAGGCAGGCATAGGTGCGTACAACAGTCATGTAATCCCTGAAGTGCTTTTGTCCTTGAATTGCGGTCCCACCCTGGACACTAAGAACACGACCAATTTTACCATGATTTCAAAAGGACGTAAAGAAGGAAGGCTTAATACAGCACTAAACTTAGGGTTCAGGACCCAGGACAATCTTGAATCTACGTTGGCTCTGCAACCCGCAAGTATATGTGTGGCTGAAATCTGCCAGCATTCGCGGGCGGGACGTGCAATCAATTCGGCCGTGCCACGAGCAAATCTGCCATAATAGTAATAATAGAGCAGGAGCATCTGCAGTAGCAGCGGCAGCGGCAGCCACAGTAGCAGTAGCAGTAGCATTGGCATTAGCAGTAGCGCAACAGCCGTAAGCAGCAGGTTGTTGTTGTTGTAGCTGGAAGTAGCAGTAGTATTAATAGCAGCAGTAGCAGCAGCAGGAGTAACAACAGGAGTAGTAGCAGTAATTTACGAATCATCCAGGGGCAACTTTTAAGGAGCAATTAGAGCACAATTAGTGATCTTCAGGCTCGAGTGGGTTTCAGGGCCAAGGCACCCAAATTAAGCGACAGTTAAGCGCTCATTAGCAGGTCCACCCCCAAATTCGTCTAATAGTCGACTATTAGTGAGCTAATAGCTAGCTAATAGCTAGCTAATAGCCATCCATTAGTGGATTTTGCTATTAGGCACCTATTAGGCACCTATTAGCTAGCTATTAGCTAGCTATTAGTCAGCTATTAGCCAGCTAACTGCTAGCAATTAGCGCCGGCATTTTTTTGGCCTGGGGGGGGGGGGCTTGGGGGGGGTGGGCACAGACGACTATGATTTGTGTGGTTTGCGAGTTCTTTCTGGATGAAATGTTGGTGGGAGAAGAGCACGCGGGACCGAGACTGCCCTGCTCCCCCGAAACTGGGACTTGCAGCGTAGCTGACCGGGTCCGTTCCGAAATCCCGAGCATGCGATCCGAGTAGAACCCCGAAGTTGTGGGCACCCCTGTTAGCCGCAGGTCTTTGGGCAAGGCTGCCCGTCCCAAGTTGAGCAGCAGCAAATCCAGGCAAGAACAAGCAATCCATTGCGATTGTGTGATATTTCGTTTGGTGAGTAAGTGCCCAACTACACTTGCGATGCAAGAGTTGTGCATGAGACACACCGGCTTTGTAGGGCGGGGTGACCCGAATTTTGCATTGACCGTTGATCAGGCAGCACGAGTGGCAGTCTTTGGCAAAGATTCTGCCCGCTTCTCACCGGCGAGCTCCGCTAAACCTGTGAATTGTTGTGACTGGAATTGACTTGCTCTTGGCTCTTGAGCTCTTCCAGGCCGGCGCACCATCTTGGAAGTCCAAGGCCGCGAAGCAGGACTCTTTTCGCCTTACAGCTTCCTTGTAAGAACTTCGCTAGGCGTAGCAGCCTAGGCCCATTCCCAAAGCCCTCTTTCTGCCTCTGCATGACGCGTGAGTGCACTTGAGAAGTTTTGAAGTGCTGCCCGTGAAAAGTCTGGCCACTTGTCTGCATAGTCTCGCAGGACGGTCGCCCGGATCTCAGCCTCCAGCATGGCCAGATACGAAAAGTAGTTTACCTAGATGCACGCACTCAGCGAGCAGTTCTGTGAAGTTCAGACATCTGTGGAAGGAGGTGGGGCCAATCTGGTTGGTGCTGTCGTCTTCGGCCAAGGCGAGCAACCCGCCATACCAGACTGGAAGGTTTCTGTCGCTAGGGATGTTGTGAGCAGATGCAGACTTTCGTGGATCTTGGTTAGGAAGGCTTTCTATGGCATTTTTCAGAAGAAAAGAAAAGCCGACATCGGCTCTTCTCGAAGCGGAGGTATCGCTCACATCTCAACTTGTCTAGAAGTTGATCCATGAGCTCTTGGGCCTTCGCCACGCCTCGCCAGTCCAGTCGAGAAAGGAGCGCAGCGACAACCACGTGTGCGCACGCGCGTCGCGGAGTGGCGGCACGCCCGTGATATTCTTTGCAGTGGCTAGGTCATTGCAGCCCCACGCAGCTCAGCGACATGTTGACATGCGCGCCCTCTCTGCAGGCACCGGCCCACCCGAGACAGGCTCTGTGGCTGACTCCCGCAGCCTTCTGAGCCCAAGAACGCAGGGACGAAGTGCTGTACTTTCGGAGTTTTTGCCCGTAACTTGGCCAGTGAGGCAAGCGACGTGTCGATCCGCCGGGGACTTCGGAGACTGTAGGCCTTTGCGAGTGCATACCAGTAGAGTTTCATGTGTGCTGCGGATCTGTACAGTATGTAGATAGTAGCGTCACCTCCAGTTCACTCAGGAAGGTCTGCTTTGTTGACACTGCTGGCACGAGCCTCGATCCTCAAAGCTGGAGAAGTCGAGTCTTAGCCCCAGATGAGGCGCTTGCAAGTCTTTCCGTCTGTGCAGTGAGGACAAACGTCTGCAGAAATCCACGTTGACAAGGGGAAGAGGCCCGAAGATGTGTCGAGTCTTCCAGGCTGTGGCTTTGATTCCGGTCAGGGTTGGCACGCAATGGAAGGACACCTCCGGCTCTGCTGGCTGCAGGGGTCCTACTCTCGAGCCTAGGGCCTAGAAGGCGTTTCCCGGCTGCCTTCTGCTGCACAGGCCGCAGCGAGAACCTCTGCACTTTGCGAGCGGGCTGGCATCCGGAAGCTCGGGACAGGCAAAGGGCGACCCTGACAGCATCGTGCCACAGTCTAATGCTGAGCTCCATTCAAACTCATGTTCTCTGTGGGCCAATGCACCAATTCTTTTCTGCGGCCAGAGTGTATGAGTGAAGCATACTGGAGCAGTCGTGACGGCTAACGTCTGGAGTATTGCACTTCGATGACCGGTCACAATCTATATCGCATATCTGATGGTGCAAGATTTCGGCACGGCCCCCCGCAGAGCAGTGTGGGCTGTGCTTGGGTATCCTCTTGCTGCTGCAGCGCTTCGTAGATCTGCTTGGCCGAGCTCACATCTTCACCCCTTGGAAGGGCACTGAAGTCGCGGCAGAGAACTACTGGACTGACTGCCATCATTGGCTGGATCTTGACTGCAGAACTGCAGATATTGGGTCGCGTTTAGCTTGGTACAGCGCAGTAATGCTTGCAAAGCGTTCGAAACTGTCCAAAGGTGCTGCTTCAGTCTTTCTGCTTTCTCTCGCCTTTCATGTTGAACGTTTCCATAATAAGAGCACACAGAAAGCTGCTCTTTCTTGGGCAAAACCGGAGAACCAAGGCATGTGGGCAAGTGTTCCCGACAGTCACGTCCCTTTTGTGTCAGCGGGGCGAAACTGCTAGACCACTGCAGCCACTGCGTTGCACTGCGTTGCACTGCGGTGCGTGTCCAACGTTGGCTTCACGGCCGACACGTCGCGCAAATTACGTTTTGGTTGCTGAAGTCGCAGTCCTGCTTCCACAGTCCCCCTGAAAAGGGCAACGAAGTCCCCTGTATAAATGGTTCGAGTCACACTGAAGTTGTCCAGCGCCTTAATCGCCTGCAGTTGATGTTTGTGTTACTCCATCAGCTAGCAAGGGAACGTTGACGAGTCGGCTCACTCTGCGCGCGCCGATGTGCTGTCAGAGCCAGCCCAAAAGCGGATGATGTCGAAGCTGCTCACGAAGTTCAGTGGATGAATGTTAATCTTGGCACCCACACGCCCTGGGCCTAATCAGATTCTCCGTCAGGTTGGTGAAAGCCGCTTCAGGCGCAGCGCTCAGTGCGGGTGAGGGAAGCGCTCTTGCTGTTGGTTATCATGGCATGGCAGGCCCCTTCGGAATGCAACTGATTCCCGGTTTGGAGGTTTTCACGAGCCAGCTTGCGCAATGAAATGTACGACTGACAAGGCAACCTGCTCGCCTATGCTCGCGATGCTCCTGCATGGACGAGATGTGCATTGGACTTTTCTGGCAGGTTGTGTATGGCCAGCTGACCCCGCGGCAATCAGAGCCACTATGGGCTGAGCGCAAGGTGGTCGGGTCATGCACAGCTGAGCGTCCTGAGCCATCCCACTTCCTTCGAGGCCAACATCCTGCGGGAGTATCCAGGGCCCGCTGGCCTGAGCAGTGACATGGTGCGCAGCGTGCGGAGTGATGAAACGATCCGGTGAAGTCTTGAGGCGGAAGCACTTGGGAGCACTGGGCATGCCCTTCATGCGTTGGCCCCGGATAATGCGGCAGTCTTCTGCGCGGCTTGAATCGTGTCTGTTGGTGTGTCTTGGTGTGCTTGTGGCCGCAGAGGGCGCAGCAAGCAGACATCTTCAGTGATGGCTCCCGGCGAACGGCTACCCCACCGCCTTCTTCAGCATCTTGCCGTTTCCTCAGATGTCTTCTCAGCCAAGCTCGGCCTGAAGTGTTTGGTTCTCGAGTCCTTTGGATCTGCTTAACAGCATCCCGTCAGGTTTAGCCACGCCAAGGGGGCAAAACCGGTCTGTAGCCAGCTTGCCGGGGCCTTGGGGATCGTGGAAGTGCCTTCGTCGTCACACGTGCACTCGATAGGTTTGACGGTTCGGCTGGAAAGCCCACAGCGCTGGCAGACACCCGACGGCGCTTTTTACGGCTCTCTTGCAGAAATCGCCTTCGAAGGAGCGTCCGAGCGCCGCGGCCTCCTCGGTCAGGAGTGGGACCAGCCTCGACCTACCCGGGCGCGAACGCCCCCACCTGTGCGGCGTTGCGCGGAGGCGCTTCGGTTTTACCCAAACGCAGCGCAGAGTCGCAGAGAGCCGCGTTTGCGTCGCAGGACGGCGCGGGCGCGGGCCCTCCTGGCCAGGTCCGGAGGCGACGGGCTCGGCCTTGACTGGCTCTGCTGGCTCTCGGCTCTCACCTGCAGGACGAAAGATGCGAGTATGCCGCTGACAGAGCGTCAGCATCCGCTCTACGGCCGCTCCAACGCAGCGGTCCTGAGAGTGCGCAGATCGTACACTGGAGTTCAAGCTGCTTCGCATGCGGACATCCATCGCCTGGACACCACGTTCTTGACCCATCCATCGTGATGTGAGGTCGCATGCCTTCTCGGAGAAGCCTGAAACGAGCCCCTGTTTCCATTCGGATATTTGTATGTCTCTGGTCCTGCAATGTGCTTGCATGCTTCCGCTGCATACTCCCAGCCGAGGTATCCCGAATTCTTGTCAGTCCGCAAATGTCCGGGTTCCACAGATGTAAGGACTCCAGCTAGCACTGTATGTTTCGTTACTGCACGCCCCGGGCCGCGAACTAGTGCATTCAGGACCCTTTGCTTGAAGCATGTCTCGAAGAGATTCGATCTGTTCCCTTCTACGGGGATGCACGTTAATGCACTTCCGCAGAATTGCGCCCGATCAGAAAAGCCGCGGCATGTTGGACATGGTCGTGAAGCCCATGGAGCCACTAAGGCAGCAGGCTCGTGCAACCCGAGCCTTCCCTGCGGAGAGAGAGAGAGAGAGAGAGAGAGAGAGAGCGCTGCAGCACTGCTTCCCGCTGAACTGCCGCAGACACTTCCCACTTTTGGACCGAGCGGGCGGCACCTGTCAGGTCGGTGCTGCCAGAAAGCGAGCGCAAGAGCAAAATTAACCTGCCTCGATGGGCGCAGGGAAGATCACCCCTTGTCAAAATCGGTGATCTGCTCCGGCCTTGGAGCTGCCTGAACAGACACCTACGGCGTCCTGTGGGGCCGGAACGAAGTCGGCTCTCCCACTGGGCCGAGCAAATTGTGGGGATCCCCAGCGTCAGAGTCCGCCTCGATGACCTCGCGAACCGCGACCGACGAGGACTGAGCCGCAGCAGGTGCCGAGCGGCCCGGTCCGAACGAGGACCCCGGCCCCGTCAACTCGGCAAAGAGCTGCGGCGTGAGCTTTGCCG